>CM023488.1:29872447-30072446 GCA_013339685.2 Hyalomma asiaticum | reverse complement strand
TTTCTAAAGTTGGGTCAAACATCGCTGGCACATTATACGTGTGGCCAGCAACACGTACACCACCGAAAGACACTTCGCGGCGCGTCATCACTGCAAACGACGTTGGCAAATTCGGCAGTGTGATGCTCTGTAGCACTCAAGCGCACACTACAGCCGCGGCCTCCGTCGCGTACGATGAAGTGTAGTACTATCACTGGCGTCACTAAACCTATAAAACAACATAAACGGATCCGCCAGAAAGTTTCAAGCCGCAAGCACGAAGACTAGACAAATCCATGTACTACCCATCATTCCCGTGGCAGCTGAATGAATGCCGCACCGTAGTTCCCTCTAGTATTTTATACGAAACTTCACGGTGCAGCGCCGTGGCGATTGCGTGACCCTTCGGTATATATTGAGTGCTCATAGCGAGCCTCAGGGCTATGGGCGGTCGGAAGCGCTTTAAGCTGAGTCACGTCGACCTTTCACGGCGCCCGTAATTAAAACCTTCAAGTAAATTACATGCTCAATGCAGAACGCTGGCATAGATCAGCTAATCCATCAGAAGGTCTTCACGCATTACGAAAGGTTTTCAGGGTCATTCTATGACGTAAATCCTGGAAGATTCTTGTACCCGGTTTTGTTTCGCAAGTTCATAGAGCAGCTATGAGCAAGGCCGCACGGAACGTCATTTCATCAAGAGGGAGCGTTTCTTTGCGAGAGCTCATTTTCAGTGTTGTTAATAAGCTCATCAAAATAATTATAAGATAATTCATTGGGCGGGCGTACGTCTCGAAACCTGGATGTCCTTAAGAGACACGCTGTAGAAGAGGACGCCGGTATAAAGTTGACCACTTGGGATTCTGTGCAAATAAATATAAATACACTGGTGTTCTTTCGCGTACTGCCCCCTCCACCTAAAAACATGGCCGCCATGGTCGGCATTTGATTGCGCAACTTCTAGTTTCGCGATCCAATAACCTAGCCACGAAGCTAACACGATGCATTGTTTTAATATCTCGCAGGCAAATAATGTTACATATGCTCAAGGACAATGATCAATGATTGTCATCGTATGCCTACTGAAGGAAGGGGGTACTTGCAACTACGGTTGAAGTTTTGCGTTAGAAGCTCGACCTATGTGGAGCTTCTAAATGACCTCCTCATGGCAAAAAGAAGCGGTTCGCATTTTCCAGATGCATTTCGAGGACATCCTGTGGACGCGGCGCACGGGAATATCTTTGACCAGCTGAAGTGCCCTGATTTTTACCAAGCTCAAGCGCGCGTAGGATCCGTCTATTGGACGCCATTTAAATACAGCACAATAATCCAGGAATCAAACCCGCGTAGCCAAGCTTCATCGCCACACAGCCACACAAGTCATCGCCACACAGCCCCACCCACCAGATGTCATAGCGCTTCAAGAAGTGCACTGCACTCCCACTCTTAGTGGC
Organism: Hyalomma asiaticum; assembly: GCA_013339685.2. Classification (NCBI taxonomy): domain Eukaryota; kingdom Metazoa; phylum Arthropoda; class Arachnida; order Ixodida; family Ixodidae; genus Hyalomma; species Hyalomma asiaticum. Next base: position 30,071,013 of record CM023488.1, on the reverse strand, counting down.
TACAACGCCTACACAGATAAAACATGACACCACCAAACCGCATTTAGCCGCGACCCTTGTATCCAAGCACATCACAGTGGTCGATCACACACTAGACAGCTCCAACATTCCACATGTACTCTTAGAAATAGTACCGAGAGCTCGATCCCAAACAAGCTTGTTTTGCTAAACATCTACAGTGCACCGAAATCCAGACGGGACGACTTCGGACAGCTTTTTGCAGCTGCAAGCAAGCAAGCGAAAAAAACTGATTATTCTCGGCGATTTCAATGCTTACCATCCAGCATGGGGGTACCAAACAGAATCTCCGAAAGGCCGCCGGCTATCCCACGTCATGGCCATTCACCAATTAATTCTTTTAACGGAACCTCACACCCCTACCAGAACAGGCAATAGCGTAAGCAGAGATTCATGTCCCGACCTAACGATGGTGAGAGGGCTGACTCAAAGCTCATGGAATAACATGACGGAGAACTTGGGTAGCGACCATAGCATTTTGGCCATGGAATTCCAGCTGGCCGCGACACGCATTCCAGAGCGTGTAATCAAAATAACGAATTGGGAGGCTTTTCGACAAAAGAGTATCACGTCCAGTCAAAGTGATGCGCCCTCACTATGTCAATGGATTCAAAACCTACAGGCAGACTACAAAGCTGCAACCAAACAAGTGACAACAACAACGAACACGCCGGAAGTGGACAGGCACCTACTTCCCCTATGGGAGGCTCGCAGAGGTCTTGTCAAACGGTGGAAGAGGCAGCGGCACAACCGCAAGCTAAACAAAGGATTGCACGTATCACGGCTGAAGCAGAAGAATACGCTGCTACCCTCACTAAGAACAGTTGGCACAACCTCTGCGACCGGCTCAACGGCACGCTGAGCACATCTAAAACATGGTCTATCCTCCGTGCACTACTCAACCCAACACACACAAAAACGCACACAACTAATACCATCCGCACTCTTTTTCATAAAGAACAAATGGATGACGGCGCCCTACTCCGAACACTGCAGCATAGATACATAGCTACAGGTCCTCGACCGGAGTACAGAGACTATCCACACCAGGAAGTGACGGAGCTGGACGCAGACATCACAGAGGCAGAAATGAGGGCTGCTCTAATTGGTATAAGGTGAAACACGACACCTGGAGCAGACGGCATCCATTACACTGCACTACGCAATCTCGACGACCAGGCCATCCAGCAGCTCAATAATTTCTACAATCAGCATTGGAAAAATGGAACCCTCCCTCAAGAATGGCGGCACGCCGACATCACAATAATACCAAAACCTGGCAAACCCTTGTCCCTTCAAAATCTCCGACCGATATCCCTGACTTCGTGTGTCGGGAAACTCTTCGAGCACGTTCTTCTTATGCGTCTGCAGGAATACCTTGAGGCGAGAGAGTTCTTCCCTAACACCATGTTTGGCTATCGCAAAAATATGTCTACACAAGACATACTTCTACAACTTAAGGAAGATGTTGTGGATGGCCCAAGTGCGGCGCAGACGAGGGCAATTTCGGCCTTGAATCTCAAAGGGGCATTTGACAACGTCTCGCATGACCTCATATTAAGGAACCTTGCCTCCTCCCGATGCGGTAAACGCACCTATAATTATGTTGGAGCCTTCTTATCTGACCGCATAGCAACCATTGGCCTTGGTGAAATTCGGTCAGACACAATAAAGCTTTCTGGCAGAGGTACTCCGCAGGGTTCAGTTCTCTCGCCTACCCTGTTCAACGTGGCCATGGTAAAGCTACCACCACTCCTGGAACAACTTCCGAATGTGCAGCACGTGCTGTACGCCGATGATGTCACAATATGGGTGACAAAAGGGTCGGACGGCGCCGTTCAAGATGCACTACAGGAAGCCGTCAATGTAGTCCAAGGGTACGCCATTGCCCGAGGACTCACCTGCGCAGCTGAAAAATCGGAACTTCTGCTCGTGTTCAAAAAACGGAAAAAGACAGACAAACCGCCAGACGTGACCTTGCATCTGAATGGCAACCAAATTCCAAGGGTAGATAGACTTCGTATACTAGGGCTCCACATCCAACACAACGGCAAGGCTACATATACTGTCCAACTACTACGCCAACGAATTGCCCAAGTAACGCACATGATAAGGCGCATTACAAACCACCGACATGGGCTCCTCGAAAAAGAGACCCTCCGAATTGTGCAAGCTATAGTGATTAGCAGACTCACCGACCACCTCCCCTACCACAACCTTACTCAAACCGAGACGAACAGGATGAACGACCTCCTTCGCACAGCACTAAAGGCGGCTCTGGGACTACCCCAATACGCGTCAACGCAGCTCCTACTGCGACTTGGGGTCCACAACACCATCCGAGAACTGGTGGAAGGCTACCTGAACAGTCAAATTCAACGCCTCCAAAGAACACGGCAAGGTACAGATATTCTCGGCCGGTTGGGATACACCCTGCCGAACAAAGCGCTACAAGAACGCAAGAACCTTGGACTCGAGATTCGAAGCAAAATTCAGGTGGCCCCGATTCCACGAAATATGCATCCTGACCGTCATAAAGTCCGGAGACGTGCAAGGGTTCAGGCTTTAATGCGCGTTCTAGGCGATGGTACCTGTGATACGCCGGTCCTCTGTACTGAAGTGGCACGGTACCCACAAAGACAGGCCATGTGTCTTGTCGTAGTAGACAACACCGACACTCTAAGCGTTTCGGCCACGCTTAACACTAACGACAGTGCCATGGCGGAAGAGGCGGCTGTCGCCCTGGCTATTGTACATGCTTCTCTCCTACCAGCACGGGACGAACCTACGACAGCGGTCACTGACTCGCAAACTGCCTGCAGGAACATAGCATAAGGAATGGTGACACCGTACACACACCGTATTCTGACATCTTTACACCCCTCATTACTACACAGGGTGCGTAACGTTTGGACACCTGGACACGCCTCTCTCCATGGCAATGAACGCGCTAATTCGGTAGCCCGAGAGCTCACAAACCGGGCGCCATCGGAAGAGCTGTCCAATCCAGACGACGCACCAACATAACCATTGAACTACGCTGACACTCTAGAACATTACAGACAAAGCCGACGTTATTTCCCCCCACCACACCATTCCCTTACCCGGGAGGAAGCTGTCGCGTGGCGGCAACTACAGACTAATTCTTTCCAATGTCTCTTCACCCTACAGCTCCTTCATCCCACACAACATCCCTCATACTGCCCCTACTGTGGAGCGCAGCCCACAGTTTATCACTGCACGTGGGAATGCCCATGTCCACCGGGCTGTTCCCCTATCCCATCACCATCACATTCCTCCTGGGAGACTGCGCTGACCAGCTCAGCGCCGCAGGAGCAGCGTCGGCTGATCCAGCGAGCACGTGGAGTGGCGCGAGCCAATGGGACCCTGAACTAAGGGCTCCACCCCACGAGGAAGATCCCTCATTTCGTTAAAATAAATGTTTGCTCTCTTTCTCTCTCACATATTGCCATGCTCACTCCTGTCATTGCACCGCGAGTGTCCTGTCGCTTTGGGATGCTCATATGTGTCGAATAAACGGTTCGCATCGAACTTATTGCGTTACCGTATAGTTTATAGCCATACAATACATGATGTAAAGTTTGGCTATGCTTCCTCGCGGTTTTTCGCATGGAGAAAGTTCCGAACAGATCCGGAAATTGCTCCATGCCACAAAAACAGGTTGAGTTTGTCCATGCCTTTCGGGTCAGCAGTAAACCACCAAAATTGCTAGAACACTGCGGTGGATTTAAAGGGAAAGTGGTAGGCGAGGGAAAGTCCGTGCCTGCCTGTGCGTGTGATTCCAGTGGAAAAGTTTCTTACGGATTGATGCGGTGTCCAAGGAAATCCAGTGCGTCAAAGCCAAACATGCACATTCGCGGTTTCAAAACGAGACCATGCTCGAGCTCGTCAAGGCACTCGAAGAGGAGGCGCAATGTTTTGCGCGTTCCTTCGGCGTTTTGCTTGCAATGGAGACCTTGCCTACGTAAGCGAAAACAAGTGGTAGTTTACGGGTCACTTCAATCATCAAGAGCAGTGAGGTTTCTGCCACATTCACAGGCATGCGGACAAATTCAAAGAGGCCTAATGGTGTAGTTATTGCAGTCTATAGTGTGGCAAGCGGCCATCGGATCTATATGGAGAAGATCCTCGTTCGCACGATCTGATCGCTGGAACCATGTGAGGAAGGGATATTTATCCGCTGTCGTCGCAGCCTCTAAAGCATGGTAATCACGAAAAGCCCTCCAGTCGTCAGATTGCTTATGCTCCATCTGCAGCGGCGAAGAGCGATTGGTGGAGGAAGGCAGAATAATGACGAGCTGGAGCCCATGCTCAAATTACAGCGGGTGACGCCGTGCCTTTGTCAAGGACTAAATGCTTTAGCGGCTCGGGTGTGCTGGTGGTGACGATGTGATGCATCGCGCCTTTCTTGATTGGCAGCTCGACGTTCTAAGGTTTGGTGAGCACAGTAAATTCTGCCAGAATCATCTCCAAATCGTGGAAAGTGCAAATGCCGGTGGAAGACAGCTCAGACTTCAATCCGATAACAGAGAGCCAGTGCTACTATCCTTAAGGTGACGATCACGAATGCTATCGTCAATATTGACGTGGCTCAGAAGTTGCGCTTTGAGAACAGCAAAACCGACGTGGACCATAGCGAAAAGACACCTGAACATGCGCCGAAGTGTGATGTCTATCGTCATTGAATGCGCACCACGAGATGCTAGAGCAGTGTTGTTTACGGCAATTCAGCTTGCAATAGACTCTCTCTGTCGGTGATTTCCGCAGTTCTACTGGGGATAGACCACTAATCTCCGATGTTTATAAGGAGCGGTGTACCCATGGTACGGTCGACCACAAACAGGAGGCGGCTTATGCAATGGTAAGTGTCGCCCGGCGCTGTTAGCGACTGGCCGGTGCATTCCCCGCCACTAGAATGGCTGGGTGCAGCGGGTAGCTCGCTCGCTGCAGCGGCAGTAGTACCAAATCACACGGCGATTTGCCTTGCCTTATGGGCTGTGGGATAAAGAGCTTCAATCACGGCACGGTGAGCGATGTGGCACCGAGCAGCGCTTGTGAGTTGTTGAACCGAGTGAGCTGTTCGGTAGCTGCAGCAAGTCTACCGACTATTCCCTCCAAGTGACACAACCGGTCTGCATCACGAATGGTTAGAAGTTATGGAGCTTAGCCAATTCGAAACATGGATCCGGCGCCGGCGACAGCTGCAGACTCGTCGGTTTTCTTTATTTTTATATGAATTTCGGCATTACATAATAAGTAATAACTAGTACATCAACGTTTGTGTTTGGTTTCCTAAGTATATGCATTGTAAGACGTTCCTTATATTTTATTTTGTTCTTCTGTCGAGTTTTTGTTTATTTCTCGTTTCTATTGCGTTCCAGTTTACCTAAGTGTTTCTTAGAAACTTATAGCTTAATATCAGTTGTCACTTGTTGTGGCATCATGGCTGTACTCAATCCGTCCTGCAGTGTGACACCCTCGATGAGGACATATCGGGCTGTGCGGAAATGGTTTCGACCAGAGTCCGTTCTTATTCGGGCATACAACACATCCGTTGTTGAGGGTATTTATACAGACTGTGTATGTAGGAGCGAGGGAGAAGGGAAAGATAACAAGGGAGGAAAGACGACAGAGAGGAGATGAGCCTATTGTAGTATCCACGTGGCACTGGGGAGGAGACTTTTTGAGGAAACATATTGTTGCTGGCAGGAGACGGAGGAGGAGGAGGAGGAGAAAGGAATAGGAAAGGCCGGGAGGTTAACCTGGGCTGAGCCCGGTAGGCTACCCTGCACTGAGGAAGGGGGAAGGGGAGGGAAAATTCTGGAAGGGAGAGAAAGAGAGCAAAGAAATAAAAAGAAAACAATGACGAACAAAAAATATTCCAGTGTCGCTAATGCTGAAAGCTAAGGTGGAGGATTGTCGCAGTTCGAAAAATGTGTGCGGAAGTAAAAAATGAAGATTAACGAAGGGCCTTCAGTGGTCGGCGCGCTGTAGGTGTCTGGTTCAAGATGGCGCCAGTATCTGAAGGGCGCCGACACGACTCAAGAAGGAACAACGGGAGAGGCCGCGGGGGGTGCGAGTACTACTATGTGAGAGCGCACGTACGCCTTGGAACAGACACTCCCGCCGCAAAACCGCTTTTCGCTTTGCCAACCCTCTCCCACTCTTGTCAACATCGTTTACACCAAAGAGCGCCTCCAACAATCCACATACCGGACGCGATGTTTTTAACGGCTACTTCTCCCCAGTGCCACACGGATACTACAATAGTCTCATCTCTCTGTCGTCTTTCCTCCCTTCTTCTCTTTCCCCTCTCCGTCACTCCTTCATACACAATCTGTATAAATACCATCAACAATCGATGTATTGTATGCCTGAAGACCGGACTCCGGTCGAAACTTTGCATGAAATAAATCTTCTGTCGTTACTGTTCGAAGGAGGATTTACTTGACTTTTTATCACGCCAACGGCCACTCCACGCCATCATGCCCGCCTATATATATATATATATATGCGGTATATATGTATATGAGTCAAAGCTGCCTCCTGCTACCAACCCATAGCCTTCCCTCTGCGAACCGCGAAATCGCGGGTTCGTATTCTGGTTTCCATGAGTGTATGACTTGGGTGCTCGAGAAGTCATCTGTACCACCCACCCTGACTTCTCAAGGTCTTATAATCATAAAAACGAAACTTTGCATTCAGGCGGCGAGGAATCGGCAGCACGAGAATCACTTGTATGATTTGGATATGGCAAGTGAGTTATACGCAATTCCACAAGGCAGAGTAACAATTATGAGAAGTAAAATTATGATCTCTTCTCTAGCAAAAATACAACACGAAATCCAACCGTTTGTGTCATAAACGCAACGTTTCTCCTTTGCTTCGAAACCAGTGTGCATTTCCTTGTAGCCTTGTGCTACAAAGGAGATAATGCTACTGTCTGTTTCGTAATCGTTACTCCACATTGCGGAATTCTGCTGAACTGTCCTTCCGCCGCACTTCATCACCAAATTTTCGATTGAGCACGCAAAATGCCGGCTAAATTCGTCGTACGGTATACTGATAAGTGCATGCGCAGTGATTTCGCAACTTTCATGCTGAGTACTCTGAATCAGCAACCTAAAGGAGTTCGTGATGCTCCCGGAAAGAACCAATTCTCTAGTCCCCAATGCAAGGCATTTGTACTAGTGTATTATGCATAGGAATGTAGTTCACGCATGTAGCGAAACTGTATTTCGTTGCCACCACGTGTTTCGTGTTGTGTGAGGGCCAAATCCCTCTTCCCCCCCCCGTCCGAGTGAGCGTGAGAAAGAAGGATTCTCGAGGCAAGCCCTCCTCCTCATGGAGGAAGTTAGCGTAATAATGTAATGTAGAAAAATTGAGGAAGCAGTGACCCAAGATCCATAGCAGGCGGATCACCGATATTAATGCGACGTTCTACCAGCGCACTCGGAATATAAGTCGCACTACGGGGACCCAAAGCCGTACCGAAGCCTGTCTGGGGTGCAGTTAACCAGGACGGCTAGCGCGAGGGCGATTGGTCTGTGGGGTTTAACGTCGGAAAACCAGCTCTCATTATGATAGACACCGTCAATTTCTCAAACGTGAAAGCCTCTTGAAGAAAATTCGTCCCAGTTCGGAGTTCGAACAATGGGCCATTGCCTTTCCAGGCACGGAGTTTCTTATTTGTCATATTTTTGCAAACGTGTTTCACGTGCTTTGCGTACGTGCTCCACATCCTCCATGTGCTTCACGTACCTGCTGGTCTCCTGGTGGCCTGAAATAGATGGATCGAGGTCCCCGAACAGTTGTTGGTCTCGGGTTCGAATTGACGAACCCATGGAAAATTATCGTGTCATAAGGGGCGTTCAGTTCGTAGAGATCCGCATGTAGTTATCAGAAATATGGGAATATTTCATAAATCTGTTTTTGTGAGAAAGTTCCTATTCATTTTCGCACGAAGGCTACATCAGCCTCTAGAGACAAGAGAATGAGTCTGTACCCTTATCTGTATTTCACATAATATCTGTGTCCTATGCCACGCGTCCTCCTTAGTTGTGCACACGCAAAGAGTGGAATGTCTCTAGAATTTTATATATCATTTTTCAGACAACACAAAAGCAGAGAATGCACGTATCACTTCGCTTTGTTTGAATTAAGTCTTTTTAGGGGTTTACCTAGTTTTATTTTTCCATATAGTGTATAGCTACTCGTCACCAGATGTCGAAAACGCAAAGCTCAACTTAATTTTCCAGTCACCTATAGCCTACAAGAACTTTTTGGTGGATTGTTGTTTTTCCCTCAGTCAGGGAGTATCACTGTTCCCTGTCTGCAATCCTTAGTGAAAACGACGGTTTGAGTGTAGTTTGTTCCGGGACACGTTTTGAAGAACTGCGCACTACATCCATTAAACAGGCTGGGTTGTGTCTCGTACTTCTTTAGTGCGTCGTCCCTTGCACGCATTTCGCATTCAGGTCGCCCTGCGGAGAAACAAATATACAAGCGCTAATTTGATCCAAATATGCTTATGGTAATTTTTATAGTTTGTCGAAGCGATTCTCGAACCTTCGCAGCGAAAAAAATGAAGCCTTGAGTGAAGAAGTAAGCTTATGTTCGCTACAAGAGCATGGGTTTCATAGAGCACTCAAAAAGGGCCATATTCGTTGTTTATAGCCTGCATTTTAATCTCACGTACCCCACTAAAACGCAAAAGTAGTAGCTTAGGCTTGGGCAAAGACACTAGTATTAGGCTAGGGTAAAGGCCCTAATCTGACGGGAAAGGTGATTGCTTTCTAGTTCTTTAAACCATAAAAATAAGTGTCTCACTGCTCTCTGCCAAGTTTTTCACAATTTCTGTGAATTCGTTTAGAAGCTACGGCTCCAACAATCTTGATTAACGGGATAAATTGCGAATGTTATGTAGCACGAGATGTCTCTTCTAAAGTTTCAAGTAGATCGTACAGCTACTGTACGCGACCGGTGCAAATCAGCAGTTCCTTTATCCTTCTCACTTCCTGCAACGCTTTCCATGTTTCTTTCCACTTTCATCATTTTATTTACGCTTGCACATCTGAGCCATTCGAAGTTAACATAACCAAGAGACAAAGGAAGAGTAGATCTAGGGATGATGTAGCGGTAATATAGGAACTGCCATATATATTCAGAAGAAACAGTTTAGTGCTTTGGTATTACTGCTTCCGTTTCAACGAAGCACTCTTTCGTACCCAGTACTGTGAGGTACGAGGAGTGGATATTCATGAACGTAAAAACAGGTTCGTATGTAGAACAGCAATGTCTCAGCAATGATACCTCAGTTGACGGCGGCGCGCATCTCTCTATAGCTATGGACGACATGATGATCGTTGTTCCCAGCAGCGTCCTGCCGGCGTCCAGCATAACCCTCCGCGCGGAATGGCAGTAGCGCTCGTCAAGCACCACACGCGCTGTTCATCGTCGGCTCGAACCGGTACGTCGACATTGCCCAGACTACCATTCCTGGTACTCCAGGAACCATTTCTGGCCCAGAGTATTATGGCGCGTTGAATTGGAAGGGCCGGCGTACATTATTAGGGTGACCGGTGGTCCACAATAGACCATTTCCAAGATGTCTGCTGCTGCTTTGAAAACATGTTGAAAACATGTCAATGAAGTGGTGGAGGCGTCCAGTGTGAGGTAAGAGGCAGCCGGGGAGGGATCGTACAGTTAAGATTCGCCTGTACGTCGCGTGCTGTGCCATTCTGTACGACCACGTAGTACTTCACTCCCGCGGTACCTTCGTTGGCAATGGTTGTCTGGGCAATGTCGACGTACCTTTCTAGCCGACGACGAAGAGCGCATGTGTTGCGCCACGAGTGCTACTGCCATTCCGCGCCCAGGGTTATGCTGGACGCTGGTGGGACGCTGCTGGGAATAACGGCCATGTACTGGCTGACTGTTCGCAACATATGCCTGCGGGCTGGGACAAAAGGCGACGCGAATGGCTGCCAAGCTGGTGCTTACAACGTGAGGATCTGTGTGCGTTCTGGCATGTTGCTGTTTGTTGTGCCTTGTATATGATTATTATTACTACCTTCTAATCTTCTGCCAATTGTATTTAATTCACTTTTGTTGTAGCTTTTACCTGTGGGTCCCGTTTTCAGTATTTATACTCTGGGACCCTCATCTGTATACAAGTATTATGTAATTGATCCTAATAAAAAGAAATAAATAAATAAATAAACTGAAACAGAATGCTTGATGCGTGACAGAAAATGCTGCGCACCCCACCCCGTGTGGGAATTCGTGGAGTGCGAAGTAATCAGCGAGGATATTATTTATGACTAATTGTTTTAGCATTTAACCATGTGTTACGAATAGGATGAACGTATTTCTGGAAAGTGCATTTAGAATGGGTGCCTAACACGATGCTAATCACAAACGTAGGCAACGAATGGCAGCTCATGCTACATGTACTGATGGCCCTCACGCTGACCTAATATATTTGTTTCGTTTAACATAAGTGAACACTACTGATTGCTGATGTGCGTATCATAAGCATCGTTTGTCAAAGCATTACTACGGGATTGAGATAGTAGGATATTTGTATTGTTTATAACATTGTTATGTTAGTGGTAAACATGCACTGGTAGCGAAGTTCACGTTACCGAAGATGCATAGCGACAGATGCTAATGCAATAAGCTGATTTTGATATATGTGCCGTCTAGAAAGAGCCACCGTAGCCTCAAAATAGCGTGCTTGTTTGGCACCTCGTTGGCCCGGCTTAGATCGCCCTTGGTGGGCTGCCTTCTGAAATCAGAGCGGGTTCGCCTCTGTCTACGTGCTTGTCACATCTACTCTTCACTGGCAACTTGCGGTAACCGCTACGTCTTTCTTGTTTTAGGTGCGCTTCAATCATATCTTAAATATTTATTTTAGTGTGTTTTTCACTGAGACTGACTCCGCAAAATTGCTATACTTGTTGCACATACCCTTGTGGCACGAGGCGAGCTCAACAGTATGAGCCACGCTTGACTTCAGTATCGTTAATCGTGACCTGAATGACAAGAGTATCCTCTTGTCCCATCGGCACCAAAGGAGCCACTGTAACTACTACCCTTAATACGTTTAAGGCCAAGTGACAACATTGCATCCAGTAACACGCGATACGGTGCTAAAAGTTAGCAATAAGTAAAAAAAGCCTAAAATTAATAAAACACTAACACTTTTAAACAAAGAAGGATAATAGCGAAAATGAACCATTCGGATTCTTGAAGCACGTATGAGCAATTTCAATATAAAACTCACTCTTTGAGCGCACGACCTTGAAGACGCCACAACCAGCTGCATTATCCCAATACGTGAGGACCCTTATTGCCCTTTGTACTGAAATACAGTTTTTGTTGTTATGAGTACACAGCACAAGAACATGCAGAAAATAATCGCAGTGTTCGTTTTGTACATTTTGTCACAAGCTTTGGGGCAAACGGAAAATAAATGAGGCCATGAAGTCATTATTAATTAAGACCTAGTATCACGGGAATGTAGTTCATCCCTAACGAGAGAATACGCCTCTACTAAGATGAAATATACACTCTGGACCTGTGAACAAAACGAGTGTTATAAGGAATTCCCGCTGATTTGTATAGAAAAAAAAAGAACATATGTACACAATGATATTTAAGCATTGGTAGAAGGGCGGGTCTGTTCACTTTGCTATGGCGAAGGCGCAAAGGACGAAGCGGTCACGCTGAAGGCTAGGTTCAGCTAGTGAGCGATGACCAAGACGACGAGCACCTGTTACACTCGGCCGCCAGGACAAAGAAAGCGAGGACGCGCGAGCAGGTTTCACGTGAAGCGCCGCGTGCAGCAATGGCGCTGTTCGACGAGCATGGACATGGTGAGAATGCTTTGCGCCAATATTACGGTTGAGCGTAGTCCCGAGTGTTTACTGTGCGCTCAGAGTCCGGGTCCCAAGCTCCTGACACAATGTATACTGCACTGAGGAGGATTATGAAGAAACGCTTATTTTAGGAAACGGCCATTTTTCGCCCGTGGTGGGCGGCTCTCTCCACACACAAAGCCGCTGGCTGATGCCGCGGCCGGTGCCTGATTCACCAGACCGCTGGTCCCCCAAGCTCTGGGCCGTTAACAGCGCCTCCCATATTTCTTCACTCAATTAGAGCGGTTGTGGAGAGTCATCTCTAGTGTTCCTTTCGCGTTTTGGGCACACCAGCACCGTGTGTTGGAGGCTGTCCGGTACGCTACAAAAACGGCATAAGTATTGGAATTCTGGTGTGGATCCGGTACATTGCAATGTCATGTAGGTATGTGCTCGTTTGCACTACGTGGGGATTTTGCATGTGGTTGTTGATATTGTCTGCGGCTCATAAAGAAGCAAATAATCGACAGCATAACCATGGACACCAAAGGCATCCTCACCCTAGACAATGCCAAGTCGTTGGACACCGCCTCACACAAGTTGATACTGGACGCGATATCGGAAACGGGACTAGGAGGGAGATTCCACGAGCACATCAACTCCATCCTCAGGGAACAAAAGGACACGAGAAGGATAGGCCAAATCAAGTCCGCATGGCACACGCAAGGCACGAAAAGCGCCCTGCAAGGGGCGGCCGTTTCCTCGCTGTTATTCAACCTGGCCATAAAGGGACTGTCGCAACAACTAACGGGGGTGCTGGGCATTAAAGGGACTCCGGGGGGTTGTTTCACCATGTTCTGATATCGATGTTTTCGAATGGTGCTGGTAGTCATTCAGCAGCCAGGGTGGTTCAGTTTTCTCAGAAACGCACCAATAATTTTAAATGACCGGCTAAAAGGTGTGTTCAAACCGAAACCGAAACGAGTAGACGCTTTGCGCAGCCACCAGAAGTATTGAGCTGGTGCCAGAAAAATGGCAGTGGCGAGGCCCATCCGACAATGTATTGAGTTATGATAGCTTTCCTGAAATTGACAGCGGCGATTTGAGTGCTAAGTATCGGCGTTTTGCTTTTGAAGGCCCGCAGCTCGGGTAGGCAGCGTTGAAGGTGATGACGTCAAAAACCCAGGGTGGACCGAGGGAGAATCCGCTAAAGATTTTAAAAATTTATTTCAAGGAAAACTGAATAAATGACTTGCAACCGCCGCGTTTTGCATGCATTATTACAGTACCGTGCTGAATACATATTGAAGATCTCATTCAGATGAGTGGACACTGAAAAATCGCCGGAGTGGCCCTTTAACCACACTATCTACGCGGATGATATCACCGTGTGGGCCACGGGAGGATCAGACGCCGAGGTTGAGCGCGCACTTGAAAAATCGTTAGATACCAGGTACCTGACGGGTTCGGGGCTGTAGCTGTCGCCCCCCCCCCCCCCCCCCCAAATCCGAGCTGTTACTCTACACAGCATCTAGACAGGGCATAACAAACCTCACACCAATAGATCAGATACCCCTAAAGGCACACACTGACGACAGTCAACAGATCCCAAAGGTGGACACCCTACCAGGCCCCTGACTCCTGCTAGATACCAGAGGGAGAAGCATGCACAACCCAACGCGGTTCACCTGCAAAGCAGAGAACATGCCAAGACCTGTACTCAGATTGTCAAGCCGCCGAGGAGGCTTCAGCGAGAACAACCTCATATGCCACGTGGACTACGTGGCCTTGGCGCTGCGATCGTCCAAAAAGCAAGAGTCTAAAATTGAAACACTCACGCACAAAGCCGTAAAGAAAGTCCTGCGACTACCGATAGCCACGAGCGCGGAAAATCTCTAGGATAGCACAACTCGCTGTTGGAGGTAACATAAGCGCAAAAACAAGTACTAGTCATGCGTCTATAGGCCATGAAGGCCGGCCATCGCATTCTAGAATCCCTAAGTCTACGAACAATACGAACCAATGAACGAAAAGAGACGCGGGGGGTATCGGTATGAGGCACGTTTAAGGTGGAACTCCCTCCGAGAAACATTCAACCGCAGGACAATGTGGGGCGCCGAAATGCGCGCCGTCGAGCGCTCCGGAAATTGGCCACGAACAGCCTGGAGTCAGCGACGTTTCTCGACGCGGCCCATTACGTTCGCAGCGACCGCTTCGTGGCAGTGTCACTCGGCCACGACAGTACGCTCTTGAATTCCGCCTCGGTCAGGGGAGTGACGGCCGTGGTGGCCGAGCAGATAGCAATAACCATGGCACTGCCACTGGGCAGCGTTTTCTGTACAGCTGTGGAAGTTTTTTCTTCGGGATTGTACCTTCCCTTCTGTGCTCTGCCTACACCAGTTCGGCTGTTTGCCGGCAAATTTCGCATCGTGCGGTCTTCATTTGGCGCATGATTTCTGTTGGTTTTCTCACACAAAGGCGTTGCGCCCGTCTTGTCATTGCGTGTTTCTCCTATGTCTGTCCTCTGCTATTTACGCTAACCAGTTCCCTTACAAAATTAGAATAGTTGCTACTCGTTATCCTGCTAAGTACCAGATTGTCATTTACTTCCCTACACCACGTGTACAACTCCTTTCGTGTCAGAACATTGAGCTTTCAGTCACAAATCCTAAGTAGTAAATAAGTGGTAACGTTTAGAAAATGCTAAAATGAGTTAGGCTGTCCGGCTATAATTTTGTTTTGCTTCGTTTTCACCATTCTTAATAATTATTGAGAAGTTCTAACTACACTCACGTTAGTTCAATAACGAACATATAAATGTTAATAAGAAAAAACATAATCTTACCGGAACGTATTACCATACAGGGGTATTCACGTTGAATTGAACATGAGAGCTCAATGAACGCTTCCCTCAGCCTGCAGTGCCTGCAATTGTGTGCATACACGAGCTAGAAATTATGGTTTCAGTTCAACATGTCTACAAACGTTATAGCGAAGAGGTTCGTTGACCGACAAACTGCAGTAGTTTGAATGCTAAAGGGTTAGCTTGCTATGGTCTAGTTCACTGGATTGAATGGTGGCTGAAAAGCAACCGTGTCTTTAGCATTAGACACACATTAAAGAACCCCAGAGACTCAACATGTCTACGGAGCCCTCCCCTACGAAGCATGCGTCATTACCTCATCGTCATTTGGGCAAGGGCAACACCATCATATATCACCTACACTGACCGACACAACTTATCAGCTAGAGACTCGTCTATGGAACTTCACAAGTTCTCAGAGCTCAAATTAAAAACTGTGTACTGTAATCTGTACTCTCATTCCCCTCTTTAGCCTTCACTGTGTAGATCACGGCCAGTAATCGCTCCCGCGAACTTGTGGCATTAGAACCACAAAGCCAGCCTCTGAGACACAGAGGCAGGAGGTGTTTGTGGCAAAAAGCAACCGTAGAAAATAGAAAAAATATACGCCAGATTTCGTCGCCTATGAACGCACATAGGCCGCCCAGTACTTACTCTTGTGTGTCATTTTTGTAGCAGTAATAAAATGTATACCACCAATCTCTCTTTTGACCGAACAAAAGTAGTTTTTTATAACAGTTGCACTCAGTCTCAGCTGTGATTTGAGTAGTAGAATACAGCCACATGCGCTCGGTCGTGTTCAGCATCTGTAAGAGAAAAGCTCAATACAATAACCATTCCTCAACGAACATGTTGCAACAACCTTTCACGTAGCTAAATTGTGAAATATATAAATGTTGTAAATGATGTCAAGACAGCCACAGTTGTCTTAAGCTGTCATACAGTGATAGCCGTATGAACTGTCTAATGGTGATCTTACGACAACTTGAGCCACATGACAATCGCCGTTCCCCCCATAATATCTATGCAAATGTACGGCACCTGTCCATGGAAAGCACGCTTCAGCGAGCCCAACCTAGTTTGATATGCAGCAAGAGCACACAATACTAGACAGTGGAAGGAATATACCAATTTTTGTCACCCAACACATTGTTCTTTTTTTTTTCATCTGTGCTTGTTCCATTAGCCTTCCCTGTTACAGGTTTTATAAAGACGCATGGAATACTGCCGTCAATATTTTGTGGGGCCATTTTTCAAGCTTTCGCGAATGGTTAATGTGCATGTGAAAGAAAGCCTTACCACACAAAACAAATGGTTTCAATTCTTGCGATCTGTTAACGACGAAAGGTCACTGCCTTGGAAAATTTCGATAGTGACGAACGTTATTTTCTTCCGGGTCATATAAAGAGAGCACGACATCCTTGGTTGCTTTCACTAGTATGCGCTTTCTATATTTCTTGTACACCAATCAGCTGAGCTTACACTGCAGTTATACAAGATAAAGTACTGCCATACTGCCATATTTAAGGAAATATGAGTTTCACCATTGCATCTACTGTGTGCCTCTCTGCTGCAGTGCCATCAGCCGGACTTGTGAATCACAATTTGGACAAAAAACAATTTTGTACAACAAAATGCCTCCGTTGTCGCCATCATCGAAGCTGCTCAAAAGGGATTGCGGTGTTTGGAAAAGCCAAAGGTGTATCGTTTGCCAGCGTCACCAAAGGTGACCAAAGTCTCTTCCTGTTTGTTAACGTGCGGCATACATCATCGGGTACATGAATTTTGTGGGGCCGCGTCCCGCTCGACGCCAGGTTTTTGCACGAAATGCCTCGCATCCTTCTCCCTCAGCTGGACGGAGCGGCGGTCCACCACTGCGACGGGGCCGCCCGCTTCGCCCATGTGGTTTTAACATAGGCTGCCATTGGGCAGCGAGAAATTCTTAGAACGTTTGCGCGTTCTGGCGTTTCTGGTTTTGGAGATGCCTCGGGAGAACTTGCTGGGTCCTGGAGAGGTGCGCACGTACTTTTGTGGGTCGCCGGAGCCTGCAGAGGCACGCCATCGGTCGGATGGCGTGCCTCTGCAGGCCCCGGCGACCACGGCGGCGACCTGCGACCGACGCCCATGTCTGTATGTTCTTCTTCTATTTTCCTTTTCTAGTGCTCGCGGTCGCGGGTGCGCTAGCCGGGGTTAGGCTCTCCTTCCTTGCATGGTTATTTTTGTGTGTTATTCTGTGTTCGCGTGTTGTTCAGTGTTACTGTCCTTTGTTTGTGTTCGTGTGTGTTCGCGTGCAGTTATTCGTTATTGCCCTATTTGTTTACATTTAATTCGACTAATTCGACCTTGTTTTGTTTGTATTATTTTAACGTGTTTATTAAATCACCATGCACGGAGAGTGACGCCTAATGTTCTCCTCCTTTGCCGCGTGCGACGGTTCGCGCTGCCCTGCCTAGAGTCGGGCCGCGGGCCGAAGCGCGCGGCAGCGCGGCATGCACGGCTGAGACTAGCGAGCGCGCGAACGCGACGACCTCATTCTCTGCTCGTCGAGTGCTCGAACCCACGACAGGGGGTTGCTAGCGGCGATGCCGCTGCTAGCAGTAGTTATTAGTAGAAGTTAACCCCTACAATTTCCATAAACGAGTGATGTTTTCACCGCACTAGGCCACCTTTAAACATACTGGGCTAAAGCTTTCGACAGAGAAGCAGCTGAAGAAAAGCATACTTAGTGGACTTTACGTAACTGGGCTTTACGTCATTGCCACTTCATATTCGCTTCCACGCGCGGGAGCTCACTGATAATAATTTTTCGGATTTGATGTCCCGAAACCTTGCTATGAATCTGAGAGACGCCATTGTGGAGGGCTCCGGAAAATTCGTCCATCCGGTGTTCTTTAAAGGGACCCTGAAACGGTTTTGACGATTTTGTGCAAACATGGTGATCCGGTAGAACGGGTCACTAGGACCATTACAGGACAGATTTCAGCGCTGTGCGTAAAGTGTGCAATTTACAATAAGGTTTTGAACACGCGTATCGCAAAAGGTCGCAGCGGCTCGCCAAAAGGCGTTTTCAAACGCCCCCGTCATTGACCGATCGAATGCGAGACCGCTGATTGGCCCCCTAACATGTGACGTGCACGTAATGTTCCCAATCTAAATGCAAGAACGTGCTCCTACAACGTGCGCCTTCGTTTCAGCCAACAGTATCGTCGCGGCATCTGGCGGCGTACACATGAGTCGCCGGCGCTCTATCGCAGAAGCTAGCACTGCCGAGGCTGGGGAGCCTAGTAAAGATATCGGGGCGCTATGTAGCGGCGGAGGGCTCCGCAGGGCGGCGGACGAGGGAGGCGCAGTCGTCGCTAGCGCGCACTCAGCAGCTGATCGAGTTGAGGAGGAACAGCAGTGGTAAGGAGGCAGGCGACAGAAATAAGCTCATAGCTGCCTTAGCGCATGGTGCTTCGCTTTATTTATGGTGCGAATGATTTCACAATTGTGTGGCCTAATCAGTGACGCAATGCCAAAAAAAAAAACGTTTCAGGGACCCTTTAACATGCGCTGAAATCGCCCAGTGCACGGGCCTCAACATTTTGCCACTACAGAAATGCAGCCTCCGCGGCCGGGTTCGATCCTGCTACCCGAACAGCCGATTACGATAGCCACTAGACCACCGTGGCGGTGCAGGAGTTTACGGAGCTGTAGGGTACGCTGTACCGGTATTTCACTACTTCTCTTTCCTCATTCCATCGCATGAGAAAAAGGCGAATTCAGGTATTTTGGATGTGATGTTTTCTAAACATGGATGCCTAAAATAGGCACACCTTTAGGCGTCCGTATTTAGAAAACGTGGGGAAGGAAATAACCGTTCCCAGTCATCATGTTCTGTCTCACTTTTGCCTGGCGTCTTAAGCTGTCGCTTATCATATACACCAAGTATTCGTCTACCATTTTGCCATTTATTGGCAATAAGCGACGATTTAGTATTTGCTTTAAAATGATCAGGAAATGTGTACCGGAAAACGAAAATCCAAAAATACGAATAATTTAGAATGACGAACCTATACATTGCTTCAGCTCTGGCCACCCTGAAATGTACAGCATACGTGAGTGCCTTGACCTGCAGTTAGTGACGATGTTAAGCCAAGAAATAACACGAACATAAGTACGAAAGGGTGCGAGAAAAGGAGGCGACAAATAAATGGATCGAGGTGAGTCTTACTCTGCTCAAACGAGGCGATCGCCACACCACTATAACGCTCCCAGCCACTCAGAAGGGAAGCGCTAATAACTGTTTATTCAGTCAGTTTTGTAGCAGCGCATTCGCAAAGGCGGCATGCGAGCGTTAAATAATATAGATCAACTGTAAGGAACATATGCAGAGGAGTCATTACGTACGTGTCAAGTGTGGGCTTCCTTACCTATCTGCTGTAGGATACTTCATAAGGTGCGAATTCTTCTAAAAGCGATGGTGATCTAACTAGGACTGCCCTCACCCGGCACATGCAACAACACACAAAAATAAACGCTATCAAAGCCTACCTCATGATTTCTTGCATTCGGTGCTTGCGGAAGCTTAAAGTTCGAATGCACTATAGAATTTCCCGCGAGTACACTTTCCTAAGCAAGCACGGCACCTGTACAGTCGATCTAGCTGCCACACTTACCCCGCGGCATGCATCTGTGTATCGCAAACGAATACGTACAACGCCTTGTCGGCCTCCATGACAAAGGCTGCAGCCAGCGCGTTAGGCACTGGGGCGACAAGCACCAACCAAATTCGGCTGCATTATCATCAGACTGACGACCGCCTTAGGGCTGTTTCCACACTAGAGAGAGGGCAACATGCTCTGTAAACAAAACCTTGGACAACCACAAGAAGGAGTACAAAAAAAGCCATATGCTGCCCGGTATATATGGGATTGTCAGACCACGCTTGGAAAGGACGTACCAGTCGCCAGTACTACTGCGTGGCGACCATCGAATCCAACCTTTAGGCCACGCTCGCCCACCTCTCGTTCACTGCAGCACCCTCCCCTGCAGCTACCCCAGCTCTCTCCGGTGAGACCTGCATTCATCCAAGGCCAGGCACCAGCTGCACCTTAATATTTGACAGTGTAGCTGCCGGGGGGTTCCGCCGGAAACGAAGCACCCTGCAGCAATACAACCAGAATATCCCTCCCGAGGCCCTCCCCTCTGTCCTAGCACTCGAGGGACTCCTGGATCCCGTGAAGCTACGCGACTGCACCTCGTTTCATCCTTGTAAAGCCCAGCCAAACGTTACTACGCTGGTGCACCGTAACCTCTTTGCGGTCCAACATTCTGCATTAACTGGGCTTTTCGGATTGTGCCCATGTCCTCCTCGAAACCCTTCCGCGTCGTCGCACTGTGCGGCCCTCCAAAATGCCCTCGAGCACCTCTCCTGCGCTGGCGCTAACGCCCTCGTCATTCTAGGCGAATTCAACGACCCTCTAACCAGCTGGGGGTACCCCAAGAACACCTACACTTTACAGTTTCACCCATAACGCATGTCTTTCCATTTTTAACGACTTCGCTCGCCCACCCCGATCGTATCCAGTGTACAACGAGACGCCAAACCGGACCTTATTCTCACTGTAAGGATGAAGATGTAGCAATAATGTAACCGATCAGTCCTGGTGCAATGCGTGGGTCTCCCTCGGCAGTAACAACTACATCATCTGCATCACTTTACCTCACCTCTCCCTGGCTTGCACCTCTCCTCGTCTGGCACAGGTAGTTGGCCGCGACCGTTTTCACTCCATTCGTCTCGCAGCTTCCTCTTCTGCTGCGATCACCAATCTTTCTGCCTGGACTGATACCCTTTCGGCGAATACCCGCATCCACACTGCCTGCAGCACCACACTCTACTACAGCTGACAGCCGTCCATTGCACATATGGGAGGCCTGACACGCTGTCCACCCCGCTCGAAAGCCCAGAAACACAATCTGCTGGCCCTCCATTTGGCCAGGCTCGCGTCAGAGAGGGAGTGGCACTGCTCCTTTATTCTTCGACAACAGCAGGGCCAGACTTGCGGCCGCATGACCGCCAACCTGTGCATTCGTGTCACGTGGTCCCATCTCAGCGTGCTGCTAAACCATATTCACACCAGAGCTTCAAAGCGCAAGGATAGGATACCTCTCATCTCCTTCAGTCCAGCCCACTCACTGATACTGAGTTCCTGGCGTTCCTCCGCGGCAGCTACCTCAGCACCGACCTCCGCACTCTTCTTCCCGCTTACACTGGTCCCACCAACTTCGATCCTGATGCCGACATCGTCCTGGGCGAGGTTCGTGCGGCGCTATTCAAGCTACGCACCGCCTCGGCCCCGGGGCCTGACAGCATCACCAACAAGGCACTCCGCGTCCTCGAACCTTTTCCTAAGACCTTTCTTTCCTTCCCCATATACTCGAGCAGAAGTGAGCATCACGATAACATCTATTACATACTTTTCAGAACGAGTATTTCAGTATGCAGGTACATTTCAAAATTGTACTTCAATCTCAGTAGCGAAATACTTTTGCCATCTCTCGCTTCTATCGCGATACTGCGGCAGCCAAGGGTATCGCGTTGCCCTTTGTCCCACATGAACTGACGTGTTTCAAGTGGGAACGAAACACATTTTTGTAATGTCAAGCAGAAGCTCATCGCATGTCCTTGCGCGTTTCGAGGTAGAGGCACTTTGGCTTCTAGAGAGTCGGAGACGAACCGCGTGACAGTGGAAGGGTTTCGGACCACCGAAAAGGTTTCCCCACCCTCTAGAACTTCGCCATCATCAAAGCAGTATTTACTCTTCACAACACGTACATGTGCAGCTCTGCTGTGGCATGGAGGGGTCCTTCCTTGGTGAGCATTGTATGGAGGCCGAACAGGAATTGCCTTAAAGGCCGCGTATTTCAAGAGACTACTATAGGTTAAAATAGTTCAGACGTTGTTATGTCCTCGGTAGCTGGAATAACAGGCATACGTGATAAAGAAAACTGGTTTATTGCTTGAGCCCAAAGCACCTTCTTCCAGCCAGTGCGAGCGGTCTGTTTTGTCCGAGAGCGCACGGTCGACTTGCCGTTGGGCGCAGCGTCCTGAAGTTGCAGTCGGCGGCCAGCGTCTTTAGCGCCGCGACGTAGGCGCTTACCGTTTCACCCTCCAACTGGTTTCGTCGTTGGAAGCGCGCTCGGCTGAATACCTCGGACGGCCTGGGGTCCTAGTGTTTCTGAAGTGCCGCAACGATGTCGTCGTAGGCCACTTCAGCCGCGTTGCTTGGCTGAACCAATGCGCAGACGGTGTCGTACGTCTGCTCACCGCACAGCGTCAGCAGGTGTGCCCTCTTGCTGGAGTCCGTGATGCTGTTGGCCTCAATGTAGAACTGGAGGCGTCCGAACCCCGATGTCCAGGATGAGCCATTATACTCAGGTATTCGGACTGATGCGTGCGTTGCCATTGCGTAGCACCGGTGGAGATAAACGCGAGTTTAAATTCCACTACCTCGTCTCCACTGTTATGTCCACGGTAGCCGGGATAACAGGCATACGTGATAAGAAAAACTGCTTTATTCCTTGAGCCGAAAGCACCTTTTTCCAGCCAGTGCGAGCGGTCTGTTTTCTCCGAGCGCACACGGTCGACTCGTAGTCGGAGCCAGACTGGGGAGAGAGGCGCAAGAAGCAGGCGAAGGGAGTCCGCCAAATGCGAGAGGGGGAGCCGGGGTGGCCGGCCTGCGCGTCCTTGCAGCTTGCTGAGAAGTGGGTGTTCGTGGTTGGAGACATGGCAGAGGTTATTGCCAGCCGACGTCTAATGGACATTTTAGGCATTTTTGGCAGGCATTCTTAGCTCTCTCCTCACACCCGATCCAAGAAACACCTGTAAACTATTTATTCTGACTTTAGAGCTTTCATGGCACAGAATCTATGCGCCAGCCCCACCGCAAAGGGCGATACGATAACAGGCGAATGTAGTCGCATACAATTGCCGAAATCACTGTCCGCGTGGCTGGGTGACAACGAAATCATCGTTCTGTCCATACCTCGTGTAAGTGAGAGTAGCCAACAGAGTTACAGCGACTCCTAACCCCTCGTCACTAAGACTTACGTCCAACAGTGTTGAAACGTTATCATGTAATCCCCTATGTTCTTACAGGGCCACCGCAAAAATCCACCGAAAGTGTTTTTTTGTTGTAGCCCTATAAGAGCATATTAATGGCGCTTCAACGCACCATGATACTGCATTTAGGGGGCTCGACATCAGTGTTTTTTTTTTGCAGAAATTACACACAAATGTAGTTGATACGTCCGTCATAGGAATCGGTATGACACGAAAACGGAACCTGTCTTCGCGAAGTGCTGGAATGTATAAGCGGGAATATGGCGAACCGAGGGGCGGGAGATGGGTGACGCACTCTGGGTATGTGAACACGTTACATATGGACATCAGAAGTAGCTTGACACGCCACAGGAATCATCGACGGAGATTTTTACAAAAGCGAAATTTCTCTCACGATTGACATTGCGGCGAAGACACCCAACTGCGGTCACTAGACAACTCCGCAAACCTGCTATAAACCGGGAACGTCCGTATACGGTGACACTTAGCAAACGAAATTGAACGGATTGTCAGCGGATCGTTTTGTGAACTCACAGCCTACTGCAGCGAAATGCTCGTCATTTGCATATAGACGGACGTGCCCACGTTCATGAAGCAGCACATGTCGCAACCCATTTGGTCACACAGAAGACTCTGTAGCGGCCACGGTTGTACTTTGCCCCAAGAAGACGCCCTCACGACGCCGCCACTACCCTAACTTCCACGGCGATCTAGGCGCGAAGACTACCGAAATACTCAGTACCTGCGCGTACTAGTGCCACGATGTGCTTCGCTCATCGTTCCTTGTTGGCCGTACCACCACCGCGAACATCAACGAACAGAGAGTGCAGTGGCAGGGAGGTGATGTTCATTGAAGAATAATTTTACTTGCTAAGCAGATTGACTTTAATCGGATGCCAGTGAGATGCAAATTGTACAGCACTGTAGGAGAGATATAGGGTCCATCTGTTCCCTGTACGACCAATGTTGCTGTTGTGTATCAGTAGAGCTTTCAGCTCCCATCGTCGCACCTGGGGTGAATGTTGGTTCGAGTTCGAGCGGTTGGTACTTTTCCTTTCAAAATGTGTGTTCATTTTAAGTGCGGAGCAATGCTTGGCGATCTTGAGCCACTTTGACCGTATCTATCGCTCTATCCCTCTATGTATCCATCCATGTAGCCACCTATGACTCTGTGTTCTCCTGGCCATCTCGTTCACCTCATAGACACCAACCTTCGGGAGGTAGGGTATCTGTGTATGACGAATATGCGTGACTCATTTTTATGCTACTGAAGTCATATATTCGTCATCTGCGTCACGATTTACGACGCTGCCATCGTGTGTGGCTCGTACCAGTAGTTCTCGGCCCACGGTATGCGTCACAGGTGTTTTGAATCTTATACAACCTATGTCAACCAAGTACCAAATAAGCAGACATAAGAAACGCCGGGTGTGCTGTTAACGGATGCATAAAAAGCCGCGATTGCGGGGACCAAACCCGTAACATTCATCGGAGCTCAAAGCTTTCTCCACATCGTGCCAGTGCACTGCCGCTTGGTTAGTCTCACATTTCACTGTTCAAGCTTGATATGGAACAGCTGGTTCATAGAGCTTTGCTCTTAAGGCAATAAGGGAACACCCTTTATTGTACGTTGAGAGTGAAATGTACAATTAACAAGCACACATTCCACCTACCAAGCTTTAGAGTGGTGTCGAACAAAGGTCCCTCAAGCTGCCAAGGAAGCAAGCTACTACTAGGCTACGGCTGCTCCACCCGCTCGGCACACATATGCTTCCGTAACGGAAGCACATGCCTGAAAAAAAAATATTCACAGCATATCCACGGAGTGAATGATGATGAGTGGGCGAAGCTCCGGACGTTCATCGTAGATCGTGCCGAGTTCCGGATTAATTTAGTTAAAGCGCACGCTACGAATCCTTATGGTTCAGCTACGCACAAGTGAATCCTCCCACCGGCGCTTCACGGCAAGTCAAGATCCAGTGCCTATATATACATATATGGGTTGCCGGCGAACGGTTCTCCAGCGCGAGCAGTCGGCATTTTTCAATCAAGAAACTCGCTAGAAGACGCTGCCTGTGTCAAGCTCTTTGCGAGCTGGTAGCGCGTTCATCGAAGAAAGAGCGTTTCCATAGTCAACGCGCGCCTTTACCTCTAGTTTACCTAGAAGTTTGTTGTGTATAACGATGTCAAAAGCCTTAGAGAAATCTATAAATAATGTATCAGTCAGATTAGCAATGCCTAAATTACTAATAATATCAGGCGAAAATTCCACCAGTTGTGTCACTGTGCTGAAGCCGCGACGAAATTCATGAGATTATTCGGTTCAAGAAACTCCGTTATGTGTTTATGAATGATGTGTTCGAGAAGCTTTCCGGAATTTGGAAGTAAATGATGCGGGTCAATAGGTCGAGAGGAGTCATCTGTTTCCAGATTTATGCAGAGGCAGGAGCTTGGCTAACTTCCAAAATTCTGGAACTATACTTGAAGACAGGGATTTGTTAAAAATGATGGTCAAATTACGTGAACTCCAGAGAGCGTATCGTACCACTAAGCTATTTGGAATGTTATCTGGGCTAATGGACTTCTTCGTATCTATCTTGAAAATCAATTTAAGATACCGTCTGTGCTAATTACCAGATCGTCGACGGACAGCTCTGGATTAGGGCTTCTGCGCGAAGGGAGAGCATTGCTTGCGTGCGTGAGCACTGAGAAAATAGATATTGAACGCATCAGCTATCTTACTGGGGTGTGAAGCTGCCGCGCCATCTAATATAAAGGAAACTGTATCGGTTCTAGATGGGCTAATCGAAGAACAGAATTTTCGAGGTTTAGATTTAATAATGCAGGAAGTTAAATTTGGAAATAACACTTCTGAGCACATTCCATTTTTTTACGCACGTCTATTATATCAGTGTTAAGGCGACTGATAACGTCGGAATTACCTCTCTTTTTCTAACGGCGCAAACGACGAACACGACGTGAAGTTCGCAGCCAGCCGCAATTCATGCATGGAATCTGCGTATTTGTTCTGTGTTTGTTTGTTTTGAGTGAAACGAATTGATCAATGCATAACTTCACGATGAGCTCAAATGCGCTGACTAAAGTGTTAACATGAGCGTGGCTACTAAGCGCTTTAAAGGAATCAAAGTGGGAAGCTAGTACATCTGTGACAGAGGCCTCATCGGCGTGAACGAAGTCATGAAACTGCGTAATGCTAGGCTGCTTAGACGGGATGGAAGCGATACGTGCACAGCTTTGTGGTCAGAAATGCCGTCAGTTACGTCGCATTCAAATGCAGTGCGAGCTGAATGAGTACTGAAGAAAACAAGGTCTAGGGAAGCGTTATGGCGAGTCGGAGATTGTACAATTTGAGAAAGGCCCAGGGTTAGTGAAATCGATGTGAGTTCCCTACAATTACAAATTTCCTGCCCAGTGCAACTTTCTCTTTGTCAATCAATACCCGGTTCATTAATGTCCCCGATAAAGAATTCTGAAATACCGAAGTCATGTTTCTGAATAAATGTGCCAAGCCTTTGTAAATATTCTAGGAGCAACCTGGTGCACGATAACATACACCAACAATTATTGATAGTTTATTTAAACAGTTTTTACACCAGGCTAGTTCAGCTTCAGGTGCATCGGGGAGCAAAAAAAAAATTATATTGGAACGATATTATCCTTCTTAGCGGAATTCAAATGCGCTATTGTCAATAGTTAACCTATCAAATTCTGTCGCGTCGAAGGTCCTTTGTTGTCAAGAGCAAGCAGACTTGAACTTGAGCATTTCTAGCTGCTGTGAGGTAAATGCAATTTTTTTATGCCACAGAGAGCTCTAGGGCTAGAAGATACGTACGTCAATAATATCTGTGGGTCGGCGTGCCTCGTGCAGCTGCGCAAAGGTTAGAACAGCGAAAACAGACCACGGAGAGAGCATGTTTCTTCGCGGCTCGATGTGGATTTTGCGTGTCAGCACACCTGCAACTACCTTACCCACGCCGCATAAGGTGCCTTATATCGTGCCACCCCGCCATCCACGCACACACGCATATACCTCTCCCTCTCTTTCTAGATATCCACACCTCATGCGAAGGTGTACACCCATTCTTTACCCTGTATTTCACGTTTGCTCTCTTCTCGCTTCAACAGTTCCTACTAATTGCTGGTTACTCATCATGCCGTACGATGAGTAAACGGACAGGTAGGGATAGGGTGAGCAAACGGATAGGACAGAAACGTGGGCAAAGTACTCTAAACAATAGCTACGCAGCGGGAAACAATCGAGGTTATGTGCAATCAAGGGAGTGCGTCATGAACATCCTGAACGTCAGCACACAAAAAGGACACGGACAAGATAAAAAAAAGCAATGAACGGTGCGGCACTTATAGGCAATAAAATTCCTATTACAACGTAAGCTGTTATGAGATCACAACAAGGGCCGATTTTGGCGCCGTAGTTGTGCGCCGCCGCCGCTGGTGTCCGCCGGTGTCCGTCACCGCTATCACACCAATTTTACAGAAAAGGAGGATTCGAACCGACGTCCGTCTGCGTGGCAGTCGGGCATTCTACCACTGAGCTAAACAGGTATAAAGCTAAACAGGTATAAACAGGTATAAACCACTGCTAAAAGAATGCAATGTTACGTGGCAAAGTAGTAATACGCCACTAAGCGTCGAGGAAAGCGGGTTGCATAACGAGTGCGAGGAATCATCTGAAAGAACACAACGGTGCATGCTTTGTAGCTATGCACAAGCCTGCAGCTTTGTAGCTCTGGACCCAGTACAGAGGCATCGTCAACATCATCATTATGAAACGATCTTCTTCAACATTACCGTCATCATTATTACAAAGCGCTGCCTCATGAATCAGTTTTGTCGTATCGTGCCATGCGTCACTGACAGGCGAAGTGCGCAGCCCGACAGCAACTTGACTTCTTCTCCTCCTCTATAAGTTGGCATATACCGAATGCACATGCCGCATTAAGGTAAAATTTTTTTGGTTTCACTTAGAAATTTCATAATTGCCAAACAAACCTAACTTGGCACTTCGATATGCCTGATGGCCCGATCACTTGGCCAGTTCCCCAAGCGTTTACAATGGCCTCTAAGAAGGTTGCTCCTCCAGTTTACGCTGTCACTGTCCTGCGACCCGCGCAGGCCTGGGGTTTTTTACAAATAGGGTTTGATAGTTAGTGGAATGGAAAGCCTTGTGAAAAGTGAATGAAAACGTCTAGAGCTACCATTTTGCTCTGAAACTTATTCAAAATCAATTCTTTTCGCGTTAACAGAGCAAACTCTGTAGACATTCCACAACAATCAATCAATCAATCAAAAACTTTATTATTCACATGAAAATGGTACACCAGTTATGTAACGGAAGCCATATTGCGTATCTGATAAGATATTATAACAAAAGGACGTAATTCTCTTACATTTCATCTTTTTCAGGCCCTAAGAAATTAGCGGAAGTGCAGAAACTGGCCTATATGTTAGCGCGTTTTTGTTCCCTGACTTAAATAAAATGAAGATTTGGCGTCCTGCATTTTCGCGGGAAAGACGCCATTAGATGAACAAATGTTAAAGATGTGAGTAAGCACTTCCACCAAAATGTCCAGCACATTTTGGTGTCAAGCACCAAAATATCAAGCGCGTGATGTGCTATTCTTTAATAACATGAACATCATGTATACTTCATTTAGTGGTGCAGGTTCGAAAAACGCTGTGTGTCTGTTAGAGCGTCTCAGAGAAGAAGTAGCATTTATATCATGCATACTTGAATTTAGTGATGTAAAATGCGTTTTAAAAGTGTCGCCTAATTCTTTACCCTGATCCCGTTATTATAAATTCTCTACTCTAGCTCCTGCTGCCTGTTACATTCAGGCTTAAGAAGCTTTCTTATTTCGCGCCACACGACATCTCTCCTAGTTCCAGCTCTAATACAGATGTTTTAAAAGTATCTCTCCTGGCATATCTCAAAAGTTTATTTAAAAGGCTTCGGTGTTTTTTTTTAAAGACGAGAGGTCTAGGGGTTCCCGAGTCTTTACAAGCTTTGCATACAACAAATTCTTTTCGGGCATGATTCTGAGGCATTCATAAGTTAGCCACGATTTTTGAAAATTTTCTTGATATTTTCATTCTTTATATGTAAAACAGCCTTCGTAAATGCTTAGGAATGCATGTATGAACACGTTGTATGCTTCTTCTGCGTCCCTGAAATCTAGCACAGGGCTGACATTTATTTTTCCGATCTCAGTGCGAAATTTTCCAAGAGTATTTTGAACAATTGATTGAGCAAAAAATGGCTCAGAACGATGCGATTTCCATGATAAACGGTGTACTTTGCACAGCATGTACACGGATGAATGATCTATTTATCCAGCAATTCCACCTAGCTACACAACAACAAAGCTTGCTTGACCTCCTGTGACAAGGGGGTCAAGCAAGCTTTCGGAGTCGGTACAAATTTCTGTGGGTGAGGTAATTACGTTTCTGCAGCAGAAGGAATCAAGAAGAATCTGCAGTTTTCGTGACTTTGGTGTATTTGGCAAAACGTCAATATTGAAGTCACCTCCGATCACAAGACGTAAATTCTTTGGGCAGATGAAGCCCAGCAATCTTTCCAGAAATACGAAAACGCTCGCAACATCCCCACTGGGTGGACAATATACAACACTGAAAACGCACTTGTGGGATTCTAAACTCAATACTTCATAATGTTCTGTCATTCCGCAGTAGGCTGGAAGCATGTTGCATGAAATTTCCTAAGATACGAGCTGCAATACACCCCCACACCTATCAGATCGATTCAAAAAGAACGTTTGGAAACCAGGCATGCGCAATACTTTCTTGGCGGAAGAAAGTAGCGCCCACCAATCGTTCAAAAAATAAAACAAGACGTTTCGGCTCCACTACGGGAGCCTTGTTCACAATGAAATGAAGCACAAATCTGCATTTCATTGTGAACAAGGCTCCCGTAGTGGAGCCGAAACGTCTTGTTTTATTTTTTGAACGATTGGTCGGCGCTACTTTCTTCCGCCATGAATTTTCCCGACCAGACGGGTTTCCGTCGAACCCTGGATTTCAATACTTTCTTGTGTGTTCTGTACCACTTTTACGTAATCATCACATTGTCAAACTGAAACGGAAAGTCACCAATTAGCGCAAGCAACTCGCCATGCTTCTGCCTAGCAGGTTGCGCTTTACAGTGAAAAAAGGAAAGATAATCTCGTGAATGGCGCCTCATGACGTTACTTGGTGAAGTCATTCTCATGGTTCCTCATGGTTCCTGGGATCCTCTGTTCTCCTCCGTGAAAACAAGCCACATGAAACGATCTTTACACACACGTCTCTAGTCGCGTATTTTTTGAACATCTGCCTCGCAGCCGATGCGAATCACATTGGATGTTTCAGTTTTCCTTGCAAAAGTTTTACCGCTCTTCACCCAAACGAAACGCCGGTTCAGTTCCTTCTTAGCAATGGCTAAGCCAAGAAGTTTCTTTAGTTGCGGACAGAGGTGCTCATAGAAATATAGCTTGATGCGTGAGAAAGCCCAAATCACTGGAATTTATTCCCGCCTTGCGTGCCTTTTCAACGACCTGTTCACGCTTTGCACGTTGGTTGAAAACAACTCCAATGCTCTGCCACGTGGCGGCTTTTCGTGAAGCGACACGATGGCAAACCTCACTGTTTCGCTTCTTAATCGATTCCCTCAGTGCACCGCTAATTTGCCCAGCACATCAACTAGCTTTTGGGTTTTCTCATGAGGAAATCCCTTGATCTCGGTCTTTGTCTTCCTAGAATACTGGTCTTCAGAAGTGACTTTTAGAGATGCTTCATGCAACTGCTTCAGTGAGTGTTTCGACTTCTTCCGTAAGCATCTATTGCGATGCTTTCAGAGCCGCGTTCTTCGTTTTCACGTCAGCGCGGTCCTGCTTCTGTGCTTCGTATTGCTTATTCATGAACTCAAGACTAGTTTTGATCTCCCTTATTCCCTTGCGCAGCTCACCCGGCAAGTTGGGAGAAGGAGCCTCGTTATTGCTAAAGACGCGCTACAACCGGCTCTTTCCATGGTCAGCGTGAAAGTTGCTGCTTCCGAAGCTAACTGGAGTTCGGGTTGATTCGAGGCATCGACTGAGCCGCTGCCTTTGCCTAGTATGAAGAAACACGTGTTTGTGCCGTGCTGCGTAGTATCCCTGATTGGCGGCAAGACTCCTTTATGGGTGCTGCGTCCGACCCTATAGTACTCCCTAAGGGCATGCACCTTGCCTTGATTCAGGAAGAGTGCGACATCTGCATTGGAGTCCTGTGCGACTCAACAGTGCCGGCAGTGCTGATGGCCTTTTCATGGAATCTGATTTCTTAAAAATGGTCAGCAACTCTCTTTCTTCCCAGAAGCGTGGAGCCTCTGCCGCATTGCTGGCCAGACACGTTAAGGTACTTCATTTCGAACAAAAGGCGCTGTAACTCGGGTGCCGACCACACATACTTGTCACAAGACCGACACCGGATCCACACATCCTCTCAGACAGAAGCCCTACCGTGTTTTCGCGTCCAAGCGCAAGGTCATTACACAGGTCAGCGACATGCTACAAAGCGGTATCATTCGAGAATCGTTGAGTACCTAGGCTGCGCCTGTTATCCTGGTTAAAAAAAGACTGGTAATGGAGGTTCTCCGTTGACTACAGAGGTCATAACTCTATAACTAAAAATGACGTCTACCTGCTTTCCTCATATCGATCATATCATCGACTGCCTCCAATCGCCGTCTCCTTTCCTCCATAAAATAGCGATCTGGATGTTGGGAAATTCCGATAGATTCGGCTGCCAAAGAAAAGGCGGCCTTTGTAACCCCGGACGGTGCGTTCAAATTTAATGTAATGCCGTTCGGCTTGTACAACGCTCTCGCCAAGTTTGAAAGATTTACGGACACGGTATTGCGGGGCCTCGAACGTCATCTGCTCACGTTACTTCTACGATGGCATAATATTTGGTCAAACATTCGAGGAACACAATGGCCGCCTCGACCTTGTCCTAACTTGTCGGGGGAAAGACGCCCTTAACTGAACTCCAAGAAATGTCGCCTCGGAGAGCGTGAAACTGTGGTATTTGGACACCTAGCGGGCAAAAATGGTGGCAGGCCGGATCCTGACAAACTGATCGCTGTCAGCAACTTCAAGAAGCCTCAATCGATCGAGGACCTCCGTAGTTTTTCCGGGCCTGTGCTCATACTTTCATCGCTTCATTCCAAGGCACGGCCACGAATTGACTTGCTGCAGAACGATGTGCCTTTTCACTGGACACCAGACTGCGAATCTGCATTTGCGTAACTGAAGTTCATGTTGCCTTCAGGGCCGGTGCTGCATCACTTTGATCCTTCTGCTCCCACAGAAGTTTATGTAGACGCTAGTGTAATCGGCATCGGTGCAGTGTTCTTTCAACGTCATGATCACCTAGGCTAGCCATTCGTCGAGCAGGGCCAGCGTAACTATACAGTAACGGAACAGGAGTTCCTGGCAGGCGTTTTGACTGTTCACAAGCTTCGGCTATACGTCTACGGCCGTCATTTTTCAGTCATCATCGACCATCGTTCATTGTGTTGGTTGGTGGGACTGCGTGAACCCTCCAGAACACTTGCGCAGTGGGCTCTGAGCTTACAAGAATTTGACTCTGTACGGTATGCTACAAAAGCGGTAACCGCCACGCCAGACGCTGATTGCTTATCACGCCTTCCTCTACAGACTGAGTGCGACGCTGACAACTCCGATCAGGACATTAGTGCTGCAGACCGTCAATTTCCCGATCTTGCAACTTTCCAGACCGCACAGCACGACGAGCGTAGTTTGCATCCTCTGTTCGCCTCCGTGAAACAACACGTCAGTACGAGTGGCTTTGTGGTTCATGACGACGACTTCTTGTACGAAACAAATTGCTCAGGCCGAGGGGCGCGTCTGCTTCTCGTCGTTCTCTACAATTTACGTCTTCACGTCTACCGCGGCATGCATGACCACGCAAGCTGCGGCCACATGGTCTTCGCAAGAACTTTTCACCGGATTGAGCAAAGATTCTACTGGCCGAAAATGCGACGCGATATGGAATAATACGTCGCGGGTTGCAAAGAGTGTGAACGACACAAGCCTCCCACAACTACTCCACCAGGACCTCACCATCCTGCGCCGCCTCCTAGCTGTTCCTTCGCGACTGGCGGCGTTGACCTTCTAGGTCCGCTTCCGTGGTCAAACAGTGCCAGCATGTTTGTCATCGTCTGCGTTGACCACGTGACGCGCTACGCAACGGCCTTGCACGTGTCCCAGGTTATGCTTCGATCTATAATACCGCGCCACGACCCTCCACGCGTCGTCATCAGTGACGGGAGCCGTCAGTTCACCACAAATGTCATTGAGGAGACCCTGGCTCTGTCTAGTTCCCAAATCCGTCATGCTACTCCATATCACACCCAAAACCCAAACCAATGGTCCCGTAGAGCACACCAACATGACTCTTACCAATACGTTATCAAGTTATGTCGACACGAAACACAAGAACTGGGACGAAGCGCTACCATACATCGCTTACGCTTATAACACCGCGAAGCACGAGACCACGGGCTGCCATCCATTTTATCTCCTGTACGCTCGTTCTCCTTGTACCTATCTCGGCACAATCCTTCCATTTACGCTGGATTTGAAACCTCCTTTGTCGAATCGCTCTGTGGCGTATAAGAGGCCCCTCCCATCACCCTCCTCCGAACCCTGGCTTCACAAGAAAGATCACAGACTCGCTACGACGGCAGCCATCACTCCGTTTATTGTACGGCTGGTACGGTGACCTTGCACGGCTGGTATGGCTGTGGGCACATGTGCGTAAACGTAATCACTGCCAGATTTTCTTGGCGCAAAGCACCGGCTCCTTCGTCATTCTGGACCGGCTCAGCGACATGACGTACGTCATTTCTAGAGTCGCACGTGATGGTCGCCTAGTAGCAACACACACCTGACACACGTTGCCCGTCAAAGCCATACTACCGCCAAGTTTCTGACTGACTCGCCCAGGGGGCATCGTCTGTGAATAGGGTAGTGTAAAAGGCTAGCGGAGGGCAGACGAGGAGTGCAAAGCTGAACGGGGCTCCAGTGGCAAGCTCGAGTTTTGACTGAGCAACGCGAGTATATTCATTTTTCCATCTTGAAAACAAACGCGATCTACCATCACAGTATCTCCTATCACTTTTCTCCAATGCTTGATTAACATTTCAAACAACGACGCTCGTAATACGCATATTACCTCAGCGTAGCGTGTATTTCCCTGTACAAAGCGGACATATGTGTTGTGTACTAACGTGAGTCCCATTATTACGTCGTACCATGACCTACATTTCAGTCGCCATGGCGTTTCCGACGTTCCTGTTGAGTTGACATTACTGCACACCCATTGATGCGTTTGCACAAGGAATTAGATATCACTCGGAACGCTTGGCCTATGCTGGATAATTCATCATAAGCAATTTACTCGCTAACTGCTTCGCACGGGACCGATTCCGGCAATGCGTGGGATCTCCAGGGCATTCTTTTAACCAACAGCTTCTTCGGGGGCAACGGAAAGCTGTTATGCTTCAAAGGTTTCAAAGATTTACTTCGAGTACAGATGGCACTCATGTCACATTGTACTAAACACACTGTATCACACTGTACTAAACAAATATAACCACACAGCTACGCTAAACGAAAATGGATTGCGTGATTCTTTCTTTATAGCGACCTTTCGGTATATTGCATTCAAGTGTAACATGTCATTTTTTATGCATACGTGCGATGTGTAATGCTCGTTGTGTAGGAAGCCTTTAATGAAGGTGTTGTATAAAAGGCATTTTGTGTGTATGTCATGTCAGTGCTACTGCCATGCAAGGGACCGTGGGCCACCGTCAAGTTTCTGCGATAGCTTTTTGCCCAGGTGTCCCTCCAGTTCCATTTGTTTCTGGTAAATAAAACTGATTGATCGATTTATTTTTGAATTAGGATCAAAATGCACCATTCACTATCTCACGTATCGCAAGTGCTTATTACAAAGCTATGGGAGCGGTTAGGATAACTATGAGACCACAGTGGTGCAATTCCTATGCTGCTTGGTTGCCGACCCGAAAGATGCTGGTACGAATCCGCCCGCCGCGGTCTTATACCTATGGCTCGAAAACCTTGTACGAACACCTTGTAGTTCCTTGTACTGGGTGAATGTGCCTGTTAACATATCGCGGTTTGAATAAATTTATGCGACCTTCCAATACGTGGCAAGGTTTCTGACCATGCTAATTGGTGTGGATCCACAGTCAATTGCAGCGAGCTCTAAGGACAAGGACGAAGAAGGGCGCACGAACACAAAAGCACTCACTTGAACTTACAAATGAATTTACTCATAAAGGAAGAGACACATAGATCCCATAGACCGAAAGCACATGCGCGCGACCGTGTTGTCGAAAACTTGCTTTTTGACAATGGTAAAGCGAAATCATTTCCGTCAAAGTTGAGAAACGCGTGCATGGCCACCTGCCCACCTCAAGAATTATAGTTCCCGGGGTGAAAGCCCTATCAAATGAACGAAAAAAAGACTGATCATTGAGCCACCGTCAATTGAAGAAAAGTCACAGTTTCGTCAGAAGGGCGAAGTGAATGATATACAAGTGCATGATATAATATATGTAGTAAGAACAGCAGCTTTAGGGCGAATCTGAATTGTATTGAAAGTGGGTTTATTAAGCAAGCGTGCAGGTGTTCTTAGGCGTGAACAGACACGCACAAAAAGAATCAATGACCACGATGTGCCGCTAGCAGAAGAATGGTACACATGAGAAACGGCGCCCGTGGGCAGGCCGTTAAAGGCTATTTGTGGTCGAGCGGCGGAGAAAACGGCGTAGCAGTACTGCGGGACAGGTTATCTTGAATTACTTTAGGGGCGAAGCTCCTTAAGGTTTGGGTCTGTCCATCCGTTGTAGTAGCGCGTTACCTACTAGGAACGCGCTACTAGGAGGGCGCGTGCCTCCCGGAGCGCGAGCTCTCTCACTCTTCTATCTACTGTCTTGTGAGAGAGAGACAGAGAGAGCAAAAGGCACGCGTTGACTATGGAAACGCTCTTTCTTCGATGAACACGCTACCAGCTCGCAAAGAAGGAAAACGCGCCCTCACCCGCGAGAGACAAGCTTGACGCAGGCAGCTTCTTCTAGCGAGTTTCTTGATTGAAAAATACCCGTTATAAATAAATATATATATATATATATATATATATATATATATATATATATATATATATACGACGGCGACGATGGAAGGCCCGGTCAAGTGTCCGTATAATTGCTTCGCCAAAAAAAAAAAAAACGCTATTAGTAAACCTTCCATAGCACTTTCTCCTAGAAAGCTACCACCCTTACGGTGCGAAGATCAGCTTGCACGCGTTCCCTAACTTTGACACGAACGATAACGATTCACCACTGTCGAAAAACCAATTTATTGAGAAATTATACTCGCACATGTGCTTTCTATCTGTATATGTAAGTGCCTGTTCCTTCTCGTTTATAAGTCCCCGTTTTCTGAATCAGTTTTGACTACATTGCTAAATGTGCTAATGGGCCCTAATCAACGTTTGCAAAGCATACATTTGCAAAGCAGAAAACAGAATACAGCTTTCATTTGTAAAAAAAAAGTAAGCACGTTGCTGTCGCCCGGGTGCTTTAGTTGTAGCATATCAGTCTTGCAGTACATAATGCAGGAGTGACATTTTTACAATCTGTGAGTCCTCATAATTGTGTCATAAATTTTATAATTCCGTCGCGTTTTGTAGACCATCAATTACACGCGACACATTTTAAATCAAGGCATTCCGTCAACGTAAACTGCCATTGTAGCGCGCTTTAGGGAGGAACAACGCACGCACAACACTATCGCTTAACATCCTTGTCCGTCTTGCCTCGATACTGCACGTATACTCCAGCAAATAACGCCTATGATGTCCACATAAGCGCGCCGGAGAATGTGCTTCCCTTCTACATTACAGACGTCTGCGAACTAGCGCGAGTGCCGACGTCAGGTCGTACCATGGATCAACCTCCTGTCGCCACAAGGGCGCTCATATGTTTT
Source organism: Hyalomma asiaticum (assembly GCA_013339685.2). Classification (NCBI taxonomy): domain Eukaryota; kingdom Metazoa; phylum Arthropoda; class Arachnida; order Ixodida; family Ixodidae; genus Hyalomma; species Hyalomma asiaticum. The sequence continues at coordinate 30,034,032 of CM023488.1, read as the reverse complement.
TTAATCCCGTGTTGCATGCACAACCGATCAATTTGAGCAGTGACGTTCATCCACTTCGCAGTGCTTGGCTGTATACTAATTATTTCAGGCTAGTAATTATTCTCGCTTACTTATTCGCACGATGCCGATTCCTGCAATGCGGGAGACTGTCAAATTTTTTGTTCCCTTTAAACCTTCACACACCCAGGCCTGCGCGTAATAGCAGGACAGTGACAGCGTAAGCTAGAGGAGCGACCTTCTTAGAGGCCATTGTAAAAGCTCGAGGATCTACCCAAGTGATCGGGCCATCAGGTATATCGAAGAGCCAAGTAAGGTTGCTGTCGGGGCTGTGCCCGTCACCTGTCGCGTGACGCATGGCATGATACGGCAAAACTTCTTCAAGAGTCAGAGCTTCGTAATGGTGATGACGATGATGATGATCCTTCACATTTGACATCTAGCCACCTGGGGGAATTAGCCAAGACTCAGGCGGGTTTGGCTTTAATTTACAAAGTTACACTACCTGACAGGTTTATTCGTCCTTTGATGTGAATTTGAATAGTAAGAACGTAATTTTCTGATACGGAACAATTTAATGACAGGAAAACTAACAAACCATCATTGGTAGAGAGGATAATGGAATAAGTAATCACGATGAATTAACAGAACAATCAAATAGATTCGAATCCGTAATGAACTTCTGTACAACAAGGCATATATTCCTATTCGTGTGTCAAAGCACGAGAGATCCGAATGAAAGCAGTACAGTGCTTGATAATGGAATGTACAGATTTCGCAATGCTATTATGATGACAGAAAAGTTGAAGAACATAGTTTCATAATGATAATGTTGATGATGCCTCCGTAATGGGTACAGAGCTACAAAGCCTGCAGCTCTGTGTTCTTTCATATGATTCCTCGCACTTGTTATGCACTCCACTTTCCGCGACGCGTAGTGGCGCATTACTGTTCTGCAATGTAACATTACATTTGTTAATGCGATTCCTCCGCAGGTTTTGTACCTGCATAAGTCATTTTGCGACTATTTTTCAAGCACAGGCGTAGCTCAGTGGTAGAATGCTCGACTGCTAGCAGAGGGGCGTTGGTTCGAATCCTCCTCGGTTCTGGTTATGACTTTCTAAAATTAGCGCGAATAGTGGTTAAGGACCCCCGGCGGCGGCGGCAGAACAACTACGGCGCCAAGAACGGCAAGTTGTTATAATCTCAAATCCACGACAACCTTACGCTGTAAAACAATACATTGATATAAATGGATGTGCCATTGCGTTCCATCTTCCGTTACCTTGGTGCACATATAAAGGAATAAAACTAAGCAACAGAGACACGGACGCAATAGTAAGAGCAATGTAGATTAACACATGTTCACATCCTGTGCTGGCGAATTCCTTACAACCAGTTACGTTTTCTGTTAAGTCCGAGCCGTTAGCTACCATCTCCTATTTAATATGAATTTCAATTTTAGAGCGTAAGCTGTTATGAAATCAAAGAAGGGCCGTGTTTCGCGTAGTAGTTGTCCGGTGCCGCCGGTATCCGTAACTACTACCACGCAAATTCTAGAAAATATAACCAGGAACGAGAATGATTCGAATCCACATCCTTTGTCCTCTGCGTGGATTCGAACCCACATCCTCTGCGTGGCAGTTGAGCGTTCTACCACTGAGCTACGCCTGCTTATAAAACCAGCGCTAAAAGACCCACACAGGCATAAAGCCTGCCGAGGAATTGCATTAACAATGTATGTTACATGAAAGATTAATCATGCGACACTACACGTCGCCGAAAGTGGATTGCATAACGTGTTCGAGGAATCATTTGAAAGAACACAGGGGTGCATGCTCTGTAGCTCTGCACCCATTACGGAGGCGTCATCAGCATCATCATTATGAAACAATCTTCTTCAGACTAGTAATTATTCTCGCTTACTTATTCGCACGACGCCGATTCCTACAACGCGGGAGACTGTCAAATTTTTTGTTCTCTTTAAACCTTCACACACCCAGGCCTGCGCGTAATAGCAGGACAGTGACAGCGTAAGCTAGAGAAGCGACCTTCTTAGAGGCCAGTGTAAAAGCTCGAGGATCTACCCAAGTGATCGGGCCATCAGGTATATCGAAGAGCCAAGTAAGGTTGCTGTCGGGGCTGTATCCGTCACCTGTCGCGTGACGCATGGCATGACACGACCAAACTTCTTCAAGAGTCGGCGCTTCGTGATGATGATGACGATGGTGATGATCGTTCACATTTGACATCTAGCCACCTGGGGGGATTAGCCAAGACTCAGGCGGATTTGGCTTTAATTTACAAAGTTACACTACCTGAAAGGTTTATTCGTCCTTTGATGTGAATTTGAATAGTAAGAACGTAATTTTCTGATACGGAACAATTTAATGACAGGAAAACTAACAAACCATCATTGGTATAGAGGATAATGGAATAAGTAATCACGATCAATTAACAGAACAATCAAATAGATTCGAATCGGTAATGAACTTCTGTACAGCAAGGCATATATTCCTATTCGTGTGTCAAAGCACGGGAGACCCGAATGAAAGCAGTACAGTGCTTGATAATGGAATGTCCAGATTTCGCAATGCTATTATGATGAAAGAAAAGTTGAAGAACATAGTTTCATAATGATAATGTTGATGATGCCTCCGTAATGGGTGCAGAGCTACAAAGCCTGCAGCTCTGTGTTCTTTCATATGATTCCTCGCACTTGTTATGCAATCCACTTTCCGCGACGCGTAGTGGCGCATTACTGTTCTGCAATGTAACATTACATTTGTTCATGCGATTCCTCCGCAGGTTTTGTACCTGCATAAGTCATTTTGCAACTATTTTTCAAGCACAGGCGTAGCTCAGTGGTAGAATGCTCGACTGCTACGCAGAGGGGCGTTGGTTCGAATCCTCCTCGGTTCTGGTTATGACTTTCTAAAATTAGCGCGATAGTGGTTACGGACCCCCGGCGGCGGCGGCGAACAACTACGGCGCCAAGAACGGCAGTTGTTATAATCTCACGACACCTTACGCTGTAAAACAATACATTGATATAAATGATGTGCCATTGCGTTCCTCTTCCGTTACCTTGGTGCACATATAGAGTAATAAACTAAAGCACAGAGACACGGACGCAATAGTAGACAAGTAGATAACACATGTTCACATCTGTGCATGGCGAATCCTTACCAACCAGTTACGTTTTCTGTTAGTCCGAGGCCTTAGCTAACATCTCCTATTTTAATATGAATTTCAATTTTAGAGCGTAAGCTGTTATGAAATCAAAGAAGGGCCGTGTTTCGCGTAGTAGTTGTCCGGTGCCGCCGGTATCCGTAACTACTACCACGCAAATTCTAGAAAATATAACCAGGAACGAGAATGATTCGAATCCACATCCTTTGTCCTCTGCGTGGATTCGAACCCACATCCTCTGCGTGGCAGTTGAGCGTTCTACCACTGAGCTACGCCTGCTTATAAAACCAGCGCTAAAAGACCCACACAGGCATAAAGCCTGCCGAGGAATTGCATTAACAAATGTAATGTTACATGAAAGATTAATCATGCGACACTACACGTCGCCGAAAGTGGATTGCATAACGTGTTCGAGGAATCATTTGAAAGAACACAGGGGTGCATGCTCTGTAGCTCTGCACCCATTACGGAGGCGTCATCAGCATCATCATTATGAAACAATCTTCTTCAGCTTTTCCGTCATCATTATTACGAAGCGCTGCCTCGTGAAGCAGTTCTGTCGCGTCTTGCCATGGAACACGCGGCAGGCGACGTGCGCAGCCCCTGCAGCAACCTGACTTGGCTCTTCAGTATACCTGATGGCGCCTCCACGTAAGGTACGGACCGCTGCTGAAGAAGCAAATCGCAGAGCTACCCGTGCGGCTGCAGCAAGGCAACGTCGGGCACAACAGACAGCTGTGCAGAGAGGAGCCCAAACCGCAGCTCGCCGTCGACGCCGGGCCGAGAGACTCTCTAAGATGTGCAGTTATACAGATTTGCATGTTACAATACCGTAGTAATTATAGCGTAGTGGGTACTTCCCTACTTGGCGAAATGATAATAGTTATGGCGCAGTAGATACCATCCACCTCTGCTTGCGCTAGTTTCCCTAAGCGTTTACAATGGCCTCTAAGAAGGTCGCTCCTCCAGCATACGCTGTCCCTGTCCTGCGATTCCGCGTAGGCCTGGCTCTTTTTTTTTATTTTCCAGTCTTACAACACAGATTCAGGGGTTGTAGATAAACGCTGATCAAGGGCAGCTTGACAAGCCTACATGGGCGTATCGCGTACGTCACTTCACTGCACCCGAACAATTCTCGTTGTTGCATGGTGCGGTATTCTACTTTGCGTGCGCGTGTGCTAGCATATGCGCCTTATGCTTTCCGTACACCCAGCTGTTTCTAGTTCTCGTCTCTGTTGTGTGTCTCCTCTCGCTGTCATATTTCCAAGATTCCGTGAGCGCAACAAATTTCATGACCATGTATGTGGTTTTGAACGATTCTTCCAAATGTCTGTGTTTCTTAAAAAAAGAAAGAAAGAACTACAACTCGCCCTTCGGACTCTGACACTGCATACTGTTCTAACATATCCGTGAACCTCCGTAGAAGCGGCAAGCTTCCACAGCGAGGTGAACGAACAAAACCTGAATTGTCATTCCACGCTATGTAGCGGTACAAATTGCAGCAGTAGCAGTAGCAACAGCGTCGTGGAATCGTGCCGCGCACTCTGCGGTTGTCGGTCGCGTAGTCTTAGCAGTGCTAGACGGGGCTGCTCTAGCATAACATAGTTGCGTGGTACCAATAGCTTTCAGGTCTCGCTGTCCACCTACAACAACTACCCGCCCAGCCTGGTTAACAGTCGCTTCAGCGCGCATTGAACCAACCGGCATTCACCCTTTTCCAGGGCAACGTGCACAACGTGCTTCCGAAATATTCCGCTTTTTGCTTTTTATTGTCCAGCTGTAACCGGCCCCTTCCACGTTTGGAAGACACTCCAGTCTGTAGTCACTCGCTTCGACAGCTGCCTTTCCAAACATGCCCCTCTCTTGTACGTGGCTGTGAAAAATGTAGAGAAGCCCTGTAACGGCTGCATAAAATCTTCCTTTTCGGTCGTCCATATTACATCGCTCTCTGCTCTTTTGCGAAGATGATGTATCAAAAATTTAAAATCCTGGAAGATGGCGTCGGATCACTTTCGTTTGGTGCGGTTACGGCTTGCTCTGATAGCACGCTGTGGCGTATATTTCTTTCTACTTATGTGTAGCGCTTCGAAAATGTTATATTAGAAGTCAGTGTCTGTTTTTTTGTCTTAGTGGTATTTGCTACTGTGTTACATCAACTATACATAAACTTAATGAACCAAGAACAATCAAGTCTAGTAAAGCAGAGGGGAGTTATCGATTGATTGATTTATGAGGTTTAACGTCCCAAAACCAGCTCTGATTATGAGAGACGCCGTTGTGGAGGTCTCTGGAAATTTCGACCCACCTGGGGTTCTTTAACGTGCTCTCTCACCGCACAGTACACGGGCCTCAACATTTCGCCTCCATCGAAATGCAGCAGCCGCGGCCGAGATTCCATCCGGCTACCCTCGGATCAGCAGTCAAGTACCGTAGCCACTAGACCACCGTGGCGAGGCAAAAAACAAAGTTGGGAGGTTATGGAAGTTTCTTAATTGTAGTGGTGTAGTTCTGGAGTAAGTAGTAGGGAATTAATGTCCACGAAAAGGAAAACCTACATCCGGTGGGAACCAAACCCATCACTTTGGTATTATACAAGTAAACGAGTCATTTCCCCCTTCTCTCTCTCTCTCTCTCTCTCTATATATATATATATATATAAATATATATATATATATATATATATATATATATATATATATATATATATATATATATATATATATATATATATATATATATATTCGCGAGTCAGCGCCTGTGGTTTGTGATCTTCGTCCTCCCCCCGTGAGCGCTGCACTAACGAAAATGATGTGCCAACCAGCGCACCCAATAATTCATTTGAGATGTGGGGGCACTAAGGTGTTTGCAAAAGTTGTCTTACTGCATTCATGGGAAGTGAGTGAACAATAGAGCTCAGTTGATTTCCTAATACTTCCTCTTTACAGTAGGTCACAAAGCAATTCTGTCACCGCAGTCGCAATTTGGTATGCTGTTCGTTTTTCCGTTGAACTTTAATAGCTGCAGATTGTCGTCCCTCAACAAGCTGTGTTGAGCGTTTGCAGCTGTAGAGAACACTCGGTGCGTTTGAAAGCACATGGAGCGCAGACTAAGCACGTGGAAACCCTTACTCTGCATAAACGCAGCTGCGTATAGTGCAAGAACCACTTTCATGCCTTTGTCTGTCTTAGGAATGCCTAGTTAATAAGCATTCGAAGTTTTCTCGATAGCTTATTCGGAGAAAACACCAAAGCATCAGCTGTTGTCCAGTTGGCTGATAGACAGTAACACATGCTTGGCATGACTCAGGGCCGTGCCAAGCAAGGCCGATATAGGGATGATTGTCATTGCATTTGCAGAAACACAGTGTCAAATACACCATCTTTTCGTCTAAGCACGTAAACAAAATGGGTGCTTTAAATAGAAATAAGTAACCTCAAGTATTTGCCAAAAGTGTAGTTATTCTTCCGATATATTCACGCTTATTATTGATACATTAGTTCACTTATGACAAATTATGTGTGCTTGAATGCAGTTGAATGGGGCGTCCATGTGAGAGGGCGACGCAATTTTATTTAGTCAGGATTGCATGAATCAGGGTGTGTACGATGTTCTCTAACAACCGCGCGACGTGGACGCTCAGCCAGCGCTCACGCAGGAAAGGTAATATTTCTACACGTCCACCGGCAAATTCAAAATCCTAAATTTTGCAACAGGTTGAGAAGGGAAGAGCGTTGATCGTACAATAAATTTAATTCAAACCAAACCAATGACGCTACATTTCGCTATCAAGAACGATATACATTACAATAATCTTGCCATTTATAGCTATTTTCATTTATTCTTTTCGCACTTGTTTTACTAGCTTATTCCAGTGTCATTAGTACAAACATTGTAGAAAACACTGTTAGCAGCAGCGTATTGCATAAAATCTGTTTTTGTTGATGTGCGTCGTCGCCAGTAACGCGGTGATTGTGTGAACATTATATATTCGGTGAAAAGCCGTGCCAAATATACACATCAGATATTGCGTGCGTAAATTTTATTGGCATTTTCTTGCAGATAAAAATAAGAGAATCATTCCATTTTACATCGTGAGAAGCAGACCAGATACTATGATGTCGTCCTACCATTAGTACTTCATTTTCGAACAAATGTTACGCAGTTTGCTTTTGCGTTATTGTAAGGCAACATCGCATGTAGCTCTCTCGTACGTCACTTGTTGTGAACCACCTTCGCACTTTGTTTCGTAGTATTCTGTGCAGCAGCTGTCCGGGTCGTTCCCATGATACGTCCAGAGAAGGCACATTGGGATCTTTCCGTCGTCATCATCCGTAGTTTCAGCATCGGCACAAAGACAACCTGAAAAAATATGGTGTGTCATCCATGTTACTGCTCAAATCCTCCCTTGGACAACAGTCTCTAATCAACTATTTCTCAGAAATTCGCAGCGTATCCACGGAGTGAATGATGATGAGTGGGCGAAGCTCTGGAGTTCATCGTAGATCGTGCCGAGTTCCGGATTAGTTTAGTTAACGCGCACGCTACGAATCCTTATGGTTCAACTACGCATATATATATATATATATATATATATATATAATATATATATATATATATATATTTTATAACAGAATTGATGATGCGCCTCTTAGAGAACGACGGTTTATTAAGTCAACGTTTCGGTCGGAGCCCGACTCCGACCGAAACGTTGACTTAATAAACCGTCGTTCTCTAAGAGGCGCATCGGAGGAGCAGGAGCAGTCAGTATTTTTCAGTCAACAAACTCGCTAGAAGACGCTGCCTGCGTCAAGCTTGTCTCTCGCGGGTGAGGGCGCGTTCTCCTTTGCGAGCTGGTAGCGTGTTCATCGAAGAAAGAGCGTTTCCATAGTCAACGCGTGCCTTTCGCTCTCTCTGTCTCTCTCTCTCTCTCTCTCACACAAGAGAGCAGATGGAAGAGGGCGAGAGCTCGCGCGCCGAGGGCGCGCCTCCCACACGTAGCATCATTCATTTCTTTGAAGGTAACGCGCTACTAGGAACAACGGACGGACAGATCCAAACCTTAAGGAGCTTCGCCCCTAAAGTGGGTGTGTGCTTCCAGAGAAAATATCACGAAATTCAAGTTGACAATGTCACATTAGGAATGGAGTATTGTGGCCTGGAAATAATTTCCTTAGGTCAGCACCCCAAGTGATGAAACACCTAAGATCATAGCTTCTGTCCTTTGCGTCCTCATTTAGTGCGGCTTCCGATTTTTACCAGGCAAGTATCGATGATTAATTGTGATGATGAAGTACTGATTGTTAAAGAGGACATTCGACAGATTTTTACAGCTAGCTATGTCATCCATTCTTTTCTTCGCAAGACGTAGAGCACAATACAGGCGGACGATGTACTCCTTTACAAAGTTCTTTCTTTATCTGCTTCTTATCCTCTTTCCTTTTCCAGCATTTATAATATATTGACTAGTGAGAATGAAGCCGCGATTCTAATATTGCTTCCGGTCATCTTCCTTGACGTTCCGGCATTCCCGCGAGATCCGAATTAGTCCTTATTAATATTGACCAGTATATTTCTCTGAGACAAAGCGTGTCAAGAATACATTGATCGTAGCCACTGCACATATCAGGTGTCCAACTAGCCACGCACATAGTTGCAGTTCACATGATCATTACGTACGACGACCGTCACCGACACCGCAGCTCGACCTACCGGCCCTTGGATTGACGCGATGCCATTCATACGTAACTCCGTCGCTCCGGCAATATGGAAAGTTCAGCCTTTTAAAAAGATTTGTAACGCACCATCACGCCGCCACCCAGCTCATGGGCGTGACCAGTTTTGGAGGTGTGAAGTGAAGCGCTTCGCTTCTGCGTAACCACCAAATCTCAAAAGGCGGAGAAAATAGAAAGTTGAGTCCAATGCCACTTACTGACGAAGTATTCGACAGACTACGGCAAACACAATATTTTCTTCTCGCGCTTTAGATAGCCGACAATGGCCGCTCAGTCTACACCAGCAAGCCTACTTCAACACTTGTTATGTTAATACTGTACGTGCTGTACGTGCGAGGTAACTCTACGAATTTCCTGTGCGCCTTTTGGATTCTGTTCGGCCCGGCATCATTTCGCGGAATGATGTTCTTTCTAAAGTTATGGAGCAGAGTTGCCTCCTTTTGTTTTGTGACGCATGTACTGCTGAGTGTGCGAGTCGGTGCATCACGTTGTCATGCGTCAGCACAATTCAGTTTGAGAATGAAAGCGAAGACAGAAAGCAAGAACCGAGCTATGACCCTGTCACCTGTCTCACTTCACTGCTTGGTTTGTGGCTTTCCTCTCTAGCTCAGAGTTGCACAAAAGCGACACAACTTCCTGACGACACAGGCTCCATCTGCTACATGGACAACATCCTTGGCTGCGTGATCGATTGCAGGTAAACCACGCTCCTGGCCACAGGAGCCGTCTGTAAAAGTACAGTCTTGGGAATTGAGACTTAAGATATATTTATTTTTAGTAATTGAGAATAACTCCTTTATGACGCACTGGAAGAACTACATGGTACGGACTCGATACCGGCAAGCATGTCGCCAGAGAAACATTTTCAACACCTAACAACTAAGCTATAGGGTGTTTCATGGGCTTGTTCACCGAGAATGTTTCCTTTCCATCATTTCATTGCGATAGGATGAGAAGTCACATGTTTGTAACATAGTTCAGTATGAGTTACCTTCTATTGAAATTCACACCACAGGTTGAGAAATGAAATGAAATGAAATATTCTTGTTTTATTTCTTGAATCTTAAACTTACTTTCAGGGTCGGTCACTTCAATTACACCACAGCTTCGCCCAAAAAACAGGAATGTATATATTGCGTGCGGTCGTGCTGTAAAGAAAGCAAAAACAAGAAATAGGCTCTCACGAAGCAGCCAGCAAATCCTGAAGGTTATGATGGCCATAGACACCACACTTTTCACTTCAAGAAAGCTTTCTGTACATGAGCTAATAACAGAAAGGGTGGAAAACAGCACATGCAGGATTGACATCTGCCGAATCGAAACGATCTAAAGCAATGGCAAGCGTCAGTTATATTCAATGCATAGTAGGAGCATTCTGGACTGTGAAATGGATGTGAACAGTAGAGCTTTAACGATGAAACGCACGAAACTTTCTACGCCTATCATGGCTTTGTAGAACTTCCAGCATCTGCCTATACTTTTTGCTAATGCACAATATGAACACACGCACATACATGTTCCACACGGGCCTATAAGATGTACGCACCTAAACAACAGTTTTCCATACTTACGGGGTCGGCCCACCCGTGTATTTTGCTTGCGAACGACACGCATACGCCCCCCCTCCCACCCCCCCCCGCACACACACAGCGCCAGACGCTTTCAGCACCTCACATAGTCTTACAACGGATAGACGTTATAAGCTCTTTGAACAGTTAATTTTCTCGGCGACCGTGTCACCTGCCCCCGACACCTTCGCAGGTGGTGCGCAAAACCACCATTGCCCCACAACGAAAAACAATTGTATACGAGTATTTTTTAGTAGGTGGACGGACGTAAATGCCAGACAAATTTCAGTATTCGAACCCATTACCTACGTGTTCAAAAGCGGAACCAGTTTTATTTCATTAATGGATGTCAAACAACTGCACCGTTTTTGTTTTTTTAGCTCAAATTTTAAATGCCAGAGCGCTGAATTTGTTCTGATTCATGCTCACGACTGTGATTTCTTCAACCACGCTTTAGTGGGTCTTCACTTCCGACGTTCAAACCGATATTGTCAGTTTTGTGTTAAATCTCATTCGCCGAGATATTCTCATTTTTCGATGGGTCATGGCCCTGACTGACTCAATTCTGTGTTCTACTGTCACTCTGTGATAACCTTCCTCGCACTTAATAAAAAAATTCTCACTTCCTATATCATTGGAGCTTTTGATCGAGCTTACCGCATTGTCGTGTTCATTTTCATTATAGTTTGATGAATGTCGTACATTACCACTTTCATCAGGTACCTTTGCCTTTATACTTAATTTTATGTTTTCTAAAGATCCATTGAAGTTAGCGATTTTTCACAAGGAGTTTCTTTGGGCTATACTCCATCATCGTGGGTGATACGCAGAAACGTAAGCCGGGAGCAACAACTAAATTTCCCCGTCGCACTGCGGATTCGAACCACTGAACGCCAGGTTGCGAGACCAGCACGCAAACCCATTCTGCTGTTGTTTTTCTTTTTTTTTTCGTTAATGGTATTTACTACATTGTTTAATAGAGCCCCTGTCATTTCATACTACGTGGGCTTTGAATAGAGGTTCATGTGCATGATGAAGTAGACGTAGCTCGAGGGGCGTGCCTGTAACACGCGCATGTTCCTTAGGGCACACTGGCCAAAGAAGATGTTCACATATCTGACAAATATTAATCGCTTAAATTTTCTACCGAGGAAATAAGGGTGGTCAAATGAAAATAAAAGGGGAAGTGAGAAGCAAGTATAGAAGAAAGAATAAATTACCAAAAGAGAGAGAATGAAGGAGAAGACGGCGACATACAAGCAAGCTCGAAAGAATGTGCCTTATGAGGATTTCGCTTTAAAGAATGCGCATTTAAGCGCCGCTCTCTGGGGACAAGGTGACCCACTACATGAATAGGCACGCTGTGCTCCCAGTCACCGCCTTGTTGAAAGTAATTTGTTTAGGGAATTCATTTAGTAATTTGTTATGCGTTCATCAGTCGTCGGTTGCGATCTCGTAGACGAACATGTCGAAGCTAATACGAGGGAGAACCGGCTTCTACAGTGGCGGGTTTCGAACTGCTTTATTTTTTCTTGCCTGGGGGGCCGGCCCTGTCCAAACTTCATCGACGGGCGCTGCACGCGGAGCAAGTCGTAGTGCGACGCAGGGGGTGCTACAAAGGCAAAGGGGACAAAAAGGAAGTACTGCGAACACGCTGACGAAGAGAAATGTGACAAACGAAAAGAAGACCGGGAAGGACACTACGAGTAAAAGGAGACGGGGAAGAGCATGTTGAAGAACAAGAGCAAGGAGAAGTAGAAGACGACGGAGAGCAAAATAGATGACATAATCATCATCACCAAAATAGACGACATTTGAGAACGACAACAGGACGACAGCGGCGAAAATGATGAGGACGAAGAAGAGGAAGGAGCAACAATCTATCGAACATTATTTCTTAAAATGCAGTCAGTTAACCTCATTAAGAAAACGCACATTTAAATATTCTCTTCATAGGATTGGGTTGGAATTCCCCGTCTCCAATATTCTGTCTTTGGGAGCCTCCTCATTAGGACGTTGTCGCGGACACGTATGCTCTACTGTTGCAAAATGCACAACTAATTCTTGGCCCGCTCTTTTCATAAATTCGTAATCGTAACTGTTAATTTCATCCTCATTATTCGATTCTGATTGGTATTTCATAGTACTTCTGACTTAGCTCTCCATACTTCTCACATCCTGGCCCCAGGGTGGGCATGTGCCAATGTTGAGGAAAACAACACTATCAAGAACAATCAGAACACCAAGAAAGGAAATATTGTAAATAGAAAACGAACAATTACCGGAACAACGGGCGCACATACCTAGCTATCAATACACCTGTATATTGTTCTTCAGTTTCAGTTTCAGTTTATTGTTTCAAAGGTTCTTACTTGGCATATATTTATTGTTACAACATTTTTCTACCCCCCAAGGTAACCGAGGCATTGACAAAGGTGAAAATTGTTTTCGTACAGGTGAATCGTGTTGTTTCTATGGTGTCGTTGTCCCTGCCGCGAAACCGAAGTCGTTGGTAGGAACTCCTGCAATTTGAAATGACACAATAATAAGGTTTTTTCACATGAACGTATGCCGCCCACTATACATACGCTAATAAATTAGAAATTTATATAAATAAAAGATATTTGGTGGAGAAGTGCAAGTATTATATTAAAAGTACCCTATATAAAAATATATATGCTACGTCAAAAGTTCAGCAAAATATGCCGGCTTGAAGTAATGGCAAATTCTTCGAAACTGCTGGCGGTTGTTTGCAGCAAGGCGTTTCCTCCTTCTATTTGGAAATATCAGAATATTTCAAAGGAAGATAAAATATTATTTTGTAATAAGTATTTCTTACCTCGAATCAGTACCCCGCTGATATGAAGTTTTCTGAGTGACTTCACGATCACTGTCATCTCTGTCATCTGTTGTCGTGCTCAAACACGTAGTGTAGTTCCCGCCCGGCGGAATGAAATTCCTTTTCACAATATCCAAGCGCGTTTCCTTTTGTAGAATCTGAAAAAAAAGGCCATGATTTTTCTTCTTGTTTCAGTCTGACGCATGCACACTATGTTAAATGATCATATGTACAAGACGGACTTTTTCCTGGCAACTAATGCAGAAAGAATTACGACCCATTCCACCCCATAAATGTGAATCACCAGCGTAGCTGGTTAGCACAAGACACAAAGGTGACATAAAAGAGACCAATTTGCTATCGAAGATCAGGCTTAGAACTCGGTCTTAGCTTGGTCTTCATAATCTCGATTCCGTTGTCGGGGAAGCCGGAGATCACGAAATAAAAGGAAAAAGTTGCATGGTCATTATATCTTCACACAGCACGTCTTATGTTCATAGATCCTCCTGAAAAAACGGATACCCACCAATTATTTTTGGATAAATGTAAAGTCGGCTCTAAGAGATTCGGTGCTTGGTCTTTGTAAGATGCCTTCGGATAGCGTATGTTGCAGTGAAGCCCAAGAACAAAGAAGAAAGTCGTGCGTCATTCTACTCACCGAGTGTGGACTGCCAGCAAAGTTAGGGAGTAATAGCTAAGCGGCTCAGCGGGCCAGCGGGCCCAGCGAACGAGCGGAGACGCCAACTGCGCATGCGCGGCCCGCTGGGACAGCCAGCGCATTTACGGAGCGAGCCGCTCGCCCGCTCATTTCGTCTCTTCAGCGGAGCGTATGCAGCGGGCCAGCGTGCGAGCGTTTTGCAAGATGGCAGCCCCCAACACAACCGGCGGCGGCATGTCGTCATGTCATGCAGCAAAAACGAACATGTGTTTCCGCATAACACCTGTGACCTAATGAAAAATTACTTTTGCGATATTCTTTTCGTAGTAACATCAATGTTATTCGACAGGTAATACCCCTGCTCGATCGACAGCAATTCCAACATTGTTCAACAGGTGGCGCAGCAGTAAGTTCCGCTGAAACAAGCGGGGCGTCGCTCAGCTATTACTCTTCTTTTCATCACGCGGTCCGCTGTCCCCTCCGCTCCATCGCTGTGCCCGCTGGCCCGCTGAGCCGCTTAACTATAACTCCCTGTTGTTTGGAACACAACACAGATGTTCCGTGGCGGAGGCCAATTTGGTATCGAGGGCCTGATTATCGACGTGGCCATCAACGTTCAAACAACGTTGAAGAGCCTGCCGCAACTCAGTGACGACATCTCCTTCGACGTTATCATGAAGCTACGTTTTCTCTCGGAGCATACCTACAAAACCGGATTCTCCACTTCGGGCATGCGGGCATAGCTTTTTTCTTTATTGGAGAGCTTCACCGATATACGCAACATGGTAAAGTCAGCTACAAAAAGCAAGATAAGTACCGATCCTATTAAAGATAAGTTCCCTTTTAAACACAAATCCTAGCTGCGAAAGCATTATCACCCATCTTATGTCAAAGTGTGACTCCCAGGCCTGCACAGATGGCGAAGCACAGTGACAGCATAAGCTTCAGCGCATTAGAGGACGATGACAGTATGAGCGAAGAATTTTGTATAATACAATGGTGAGTTAACGACCGCGACGAGTAAAAGATGTTTCGCCGACACAACCATCCGTTTCCACGAACCCCTCTTTCCAGCTCTGCTGAAGACCCATCTGGTTTCCCGAAAACTACAACAGCATCGTCCTCTGCTTTTCTTATGTTTTGGCGTCTTTTATGCGACGCACTTCTCAGAACAATTTGTCCAGCTAACTGAGAACGCCACCACAAACGCCATCAGCACCACCAAACACAAGGTACAGCTTGTATTTCGAAAATGCATGTGTTCTTTCCTTCTGAAACGCATATAGAAATGGATGCTTGGAAAATTATTTGTTGCCCTGGCGAAAACAAGCACACTTGTCCGAGTGCTTGTTCTAGCGGCATTGCCTGTTCGTCATCGGTCCCAGCCACCTTCTAATCAATGCATTGCCCGATCTTCTTTTGAGCTTCTGTTCTGGTCGGGCTTGCGGCAGGCGCGTATAAGTTTCTTTCCGTGTATTCTAAACTACTGACGTGGTAAATTTTCTACATGAGTTAAAACCTGGACATGCATGTTGACTGGTGTAGTCACTCTATGCTCGTGATTAATGTAATGACGTCGAAACTGTACATTAATTTCCACAGATCTCCCAACCACAAAAAGGACTAACTTGCTGACAGTGGAACGCGTTTTTGCGGTTGGCACTGGCATGCTGCTATAAAGACCCGGCTGATCCCACGCATTGTAGCAATCGGTTTCGTGCGAATCAGTCATGGAGGAGATTTCATATGGCGAATCGTGTGGCATTCAGGAGTGTTACGAGTACGATGAACGTCTTTGTGCAGAATGCATGAGCGGGTGTATGCTCAACGGGGGCTACCTGGGACGCTAACAAGGACCGGGGCGACTGTATGGTAGGCCATGTTTTGACTTAACTCGCGTTAGTGCACAGCACAGGCATCTGTTTTCTCGAAGAGAAATGCAGGGTACGGTGCGCTGATGTGCGTATCGTCAGCGTAGTTAGTTGAAGTATTCCTACAGAATCGAGCAAATTTGGAAAAAAGCATGGGGAGTGCTTCCAGAACATAACCATCGTTTCTCAAATGGCTCTGACAGCGCTTAGCAGACACTACTCGCGCAATTGAGGTTACACAAGAAGCATCATCATAACTTCTGGTGCATTAATTTTATTACAATATTTACATGCGGGAGGAGCCGCTGTAGCCTCGCCGTAGTGTGCTTGCTTGGCACCTCGAGGGCAGGGGTTCGGTACTCGCCTAGCACTTCGATTGGTAGGTTGGCTTCGGATATTACAACGTTTTCGTTCTTATCTGTGTTTTTGTTAATCTACGTTTAAATCTCATGGTACGATAAAGGTACGCGTTTGCTATTTTGAACCGTGTTCTAGTGATATGGCGAATGTCTATTTTAGCGGGCCCGTGATTGGCATGGGCTGTACAAAATTCAAACACCTGTGGCGTATACCCAAATACCACAGGCCGTGAATCGCGTGTATGAGCCACAAGTGATTGCAGTATCGTTAATCGTGACGTAAATGACAAGTATATCGTAATAATAGCGTAACGATCAATTAAATGTGCTCGTCATACATCGTACCCTACCGTCAAAATCTTGGTGCATATCGGGTTAACGAGACGGCCACGAGAGCACCGAGACGTAGGCAGATAGATAGATAGATAGATAGATAGATAGATAGATAGATAGATAGATAGATAGATAGATAGATAGATAGATAGATAGATATGGTCAAACTTGCTCAAGTTGACCAATGAATGCTTCACCTTTAAAAAAATTCATGTGAGCAAAAGCGCTCATTCATACCTGATGACGGCAGTTCAAAGAAAGTCATTCGAAATATGCAGGAGACAGAGGTTACGCAACTGCGTAATGGCAAATGCGTTCCTCGCTTTCGTATGTGCTGTATTCATATGTGCTGTGTATTGACTGCAACACTAAGCCTTCTTAATAAAGCAAGTAGTAAGTCCTTGAAACCATATTGGAGGTTTATCAACATGGAGGCATTATTTCTAATGATGACACGTTTGGAAGCTTGTTTGGAAGCTTGTTTAAAATGTTTATGACTTGAACCAAATCGCTCACACAATTATTTTGGCTCACTTGTCATAAAACATACTTACGTTCCATCCGTCCGTTACAAGTGAAGCACATTGTGTAGAAACATCATCCGCCATCGCGGAGAGAGTGCACGCACCCAAGATGGAGAAAGCCACTGCCAACGTCATTGTCTCAGCAGAGCTGTCGGGTTACTCGTAGAGCCCAGAGGCCACAGTTCTTTATATACCTTGAACAGAAACATGCTTGCAACGGTGATCATACCGAGGAAAGTTCATTAATATTTACCTTTTCTTTATCGCTCCCGAGAAATCAGCCAGCTTGACAGAGAACATGTCGACGCTCTGGGAAGCAATGGCTTGTGTTAATTCAGGTTTACTGACTTCTTCGTAAAAATATATCATGCAAACATACAAACCAAGCGAGGTACGAAAGCGCAAGTGACTTTATTGTAAGAACAATTTCACAAGCCACGGCACCGATGTTCACCGCACGAAAGTGAATCCATTTTTGAAACAAGGAGCAACTTTCGGCTCGGCTACTTAGTTTACAAAAGCGAAACAAGGTGAGAAAATTAGCTAAGATATACGCCGAAGCCGGGACGTGAATTTCACGCTCGTAGATGAGGCTCCAAAACGAGTGAATTTTGAACCCTTGCTTAACAAGTCTTGAGCACAGCAGACCAAGGGAACTCCCGTAATGCACTCATAGGGAGTCCTGCGATATAGCACTAAACATATTATTTGAGCGTACGAAACTTCAGGTACCTCTACCCTGCTAAGCTAGAGCACAGGGTTTCGACTCCTGGCTACAGTGGCTGCCTTAAATGGGGTCAAATAGATGGACCTCAGAAGGGGTTGGTCTATTTGACCTTAAGGAACGTCAAAGCACCTCAGCTAATCAAGCTTTTTTCGTTGGCCTGTGGAGAGGGTATCGCCAGGAAAATGCGCACCTCCTCCTTTCGCCGCATTAACGTCCTATATGAGCGCTGCATTAGTCGAGCTGTCAAGGCCAAGGTTGAACCATTCCTGGAAGTGTCGTCTTTCTTCACCAGGCATAAAACGACATTGTAATAATTGGGCTCATTATCTTGTCATGTTAATTGTATGCAAAATACTATAACGGCTCGCCACGTTTGGTAAGTTACTAAGGTGTCAGGTCGCAGAACTCAAGGTCCCAAAATACGAGACCTCGGGCGCATGGAAAATACGCCTGTCAAACAATATTTAGATATAGGTTATAACATCCCAGGTGCTCAAAATAATCTGGCGCATTTCATTACGTCTTGCCTCATAAACATATCCAGGTTTAGACACGTAACGCACAATGAATTATTGGTTAGTTATTTCAACAAGACAAACGGAAACACTTGCTGTTGGCGCAGTAAGGTTCTGTTCTTTTCTGCTAATAGCTGTTCTGTGCAGTAATAAAATGAAATAAACTACAATTATAATCGCGGCATTGGGTCTTCACGCGAAGAAGTAATTAGGTGCCAAACCGTATTGGAATCCTGTGAAAATTTCTAGCAGCTATGATTCCTTGGCATGCACGTTCATTCAGTACACGTGCTCACATTTTAGAGCCACATATATGTGACCGCAGCCGCCGGTTTCGTGCCAGCGCCTTTCCGGTCAGCACACAAGCGTAGGAAGTTCACTAGTCCGGCGGCGTACTTGTTATAACTTGGTCATTTGGTTTTGTAATAAGCATTTGCGGATCAGGATATAAAGCTTGACCATATTTTTCTCATATTTGAAGAATATGTTGACATCACAAAAAAAAATCTTGCGCGAAATATTTACTCTGGAACACAACAGCTTTCTAATGCCCGCCAAGAATCTGTAGGCTGACAAAAGAGGGATAGAGCATAAAACATGGCATAACTAATTCGCCTTGTACAATCTAGTTTGAACCAGTGAACTCCACGTGGACGACATTTATTCTTATCTAATCTGGAGATATACAGGCGAAATTTCGGTGCTATCACAGTGAATACCTGAAGGAGTTATATTGCAGCATCAGTTATCCGGTCTGATCCTTTTGAGCCGTCTTTACTTTCGTAATCTTCAACCGAAGTAGCTTCTTCTGTGTCAGGCGCTTATGCACACGAGCCGTGGTTTTTACTAAGAATGCGGGTTATCTCTTTAACGTTCCTCGTTAGCTTGTCAGAATTTACACACGAAGCTTCAGTGTCTTATTCTACATTGTTTCTAATGAGATTGAAGGAACCCATGTTTAAACGCTTTATGTTAAGAGTTCCTTTCAAAAAAACGTCATCCTTCATCTTTCAAATGTATAAGGAAATATCATCAAGCGCATTGCTGGAAAGGTATATTTCTTAATTTCGCCGTCACAACATATAAAATCTCAAAAATTTTCCATGCCTTTTTCCATGACTGCAGTAGTCATACAATGTGCACATTTCCTTTGTAAGTCAAGGTGGATGCCTTTTGACGTATTTGTAATAGTGGTACGTAAATGTTAGTATACTCTTATAGAAGTGTACACGTAGATGGTAATAATTATACTTTGTTCCTCAATCATGTAGTGTATCGTATTTTCTTCCCGTGTCCGTGTTGCTCTTGTGCGCCGAATTTAAAGATGTTCAAGAAGCGCTGTCTTCGCCCTCAGCACATCGCACCTCTCACGCAGCGCTGCTACTGTTAAAACTCCACATGCGTCATTATAAGACCTCTTGAACGTCATTAATATAGGCACTTTGTTTTTTCTGTAGTTTTTACCGATCTGTCTTTGTAATTTCCTACAAGCGTCAGCGCTTCGCTTGTTGTGTTGAGCTGCTAATGTCAGCGCCTTACTCCGCGTCATGAGAAAAGCAGCAAAGGGCAAATGCTTAGGGTTAACATACGTAAAGTTCTATGTACATGCTACAGGTGGCCTTCAAGCTGGTTTCCGTTCGCCGAGTTCTTGGCGCACATACGGAAGGTACACTCTTAGCACGGTAACCATCAGTTTATTTTATCGGTACAAAAATGCGAAAATATGCTCCTTTACTAAAGGTTAAAGCCCCTTAACGTTTAGTAAATGAGCAGGTTTTCACATGTTTTGTGTACCTGTAACATAAACTAAAGGTTACCGATCTAAGAGTGTACGGGTGTGCTCATCGTCATGCCATAGTCACCATATTGCGATTGGCGCGTGAATTTAAAGAAACTATGAAATAGTTTTTATGATTTTGTACAAATGTATATTGTCCGTAGCTCTATATATAGTTCTTCTGATCATTCATCGTCATCAGCAGCACACTATTTTAAGTCACTTGTAGAATGAAGGTCTCTACCAACACTTTCCAATATCTCTTATCATGAGCGAATCACGATAGAAGCACAGGAGCTCAGAAGCACCGGATGGCTAGCCGCCGATATCATCGCGGCACCTGGTGGCGCACACTCGCATCGCCGGCGCATCAGATGCTAATCGCCGACGCACTACTGGGCAGTATTCAAGCTACCGCAGCAATCTTCAAGTTGGCGGGTATCAGTAGCGACATGACTGACGCCATGCCGCTACTGCTGCTACCAAGGGAGGCGCAACTGTCAACCCGCAGCCCGCAGCTATGCTGGTTGAGGAGGAAGAGCAGTGGTAAGGAGGAAGGTGACGCAGAAAGCCCAATAGCTGCTTTCATTAAATGTTCTTTACTGACCTTATGATGTGAATGATATGATCATGGCTTAGCCTAATCAATGACGCAGTGTAAAATGTCGTTTCCGGAACAATATATCATTTGAATTTTAAGCAATGCAAAAATGATAAATATGACCTCTGCAAATTGAGCCATCGTTTGTTTGACTCAACGTGCAGGGTGTCTACAGGGCTTGTTGTAAAAGCACGTGTAGACGAGCGAATGCCTAGAGTGGACAGGGTTTAGCATCTTCATTGCGATAGTTGTGGCATGCTCATATTCTACCGTACCATGATCTAGGAGCGAAGCACAACGCTTTTAGATTCAATGGAGACTTTGTAACTACCTCCCACATTCCGTGATACAACTTAAATTAACATACTCATAGCTTTCATGTGCTTGCTTTTCAACACTTTATGCGTGAAAAAAGAGGCACATTCATGCCCGAATAGCCCCCACGTAGTTATGTTCCACGTTTACAGGTAAACTACCCCGCAGGTACGTGCCAGAATCGCGCTGTACAGCTCTCTTTCTGCACAAGATGACGCAGGTGCTGTTTCACGTATTCAGGCAAAACCTATCTCGTGTGTCCATCTTAATGCATTGCTCTGACCAAGCCGAACCTGTCGCTGAAAGAATTAAATATTGGACGTCCAAAAACATCTCTAAACATCATCGACGTACTTGGAATAAGTCATATTTAAGAAAATGTATTATTGTGGCCAATTTTCAAACAGAGGGCTCTATCAGAATACCATATTTCGTTGCATAGGCCGAAGAGTGTCTTCTCTATTACAGAGGCAGGTATCTCTACATTTCATAAACTGGGCAGCCTGAGCCTGAACAAACCTAAGCGATGCGTACAGAACACCCACCCAGGATGACTGGTAGTGTGCTTCGTTTTCGATCTACCACCTTGCTAATTTATGTATTCCTATTTTCAGCGCAGCATCTTTTGAATGCTTGATAGGAATGCGATGAGCAAAGCACATGTTGAAAAGGTTCGCTGAGGAATTTCGCTTCGTCTTTCCACCCCTGCGTCTACCAAAGAGTGTTAAGGTCATTGTTGCCCTCTTACCCTTTCGTAGACCATGGCCTCACCTGCATACAAGTTTATACGCCGTGACAGTTAACACGAGTAGCCTCGCCAGTCACCATCACAGCTCCCACAGCGAGAAGCTCCATCACAGCAGTCTGAAGAGTGGCCTACGTGTCCGAATTTCTCACACGTTGATTTGATGGGATTGCCTCAACTTCTTAAAAACCACACAGTGAATCACCGAATAATGGATTCATGTTGACATTTCACGGGGGTCTTCTAAATTACTGGTGATGAAAAACAGAGCCTCATTTTAAAGTGTGAGCATAATTTTTTCGGACGTTTCAGAAAAGGAATATTTTTAAAAAACTCTGAGTGGCGAAGAAGCTCTAACTTTTCTATAGCAGTGTCTAATTATCGCCTACGTCTTCCTCATATTTGAGGTGCTTTGTTGATCGCAAAAAATGCTAAACAAAAAAAATGTTGGCGGAAAATACATGATAGTGACAAAACCCTACATAGTGACAGAGCAGAACCCGGTATGATATTGACAGAACCAAGAGCTACTACAATGTCACCAGTGTGGCTTACGCATGAAAGCACCATCAGGAGCTGCCCGAGGCCAGGTGGCACCTAACAGCTACGTTACGAAGACGATGACTGGATTGCTCTCCGTTGCCAACATCATCAGTCTCCCACATGGGCACAAACGTGGAGCTGAACGTGGAGAGATGAACGTGGAGCTATCCGCAATCATTCATCAAAGAGGAGCGGTCTGCTGTTAATTATGTCGCGCTGTGTAGTAGACGAAGAGGATGACTTAAGAAAGAACGAGAGAGTCCTTGCCCTTGTGGCTCTTCGCAGATCAAAGCGCGAATGAGCATACGCAATTCGCCTTCCGGAGAAGGCCTGGTGTCACAGACGCCTGTCTGTAACAGAATGGCTTAGAGTTCGTCCACAGTCTAAGTTGTTGCGACGATGTCGTCGAACGTGCTAGGATTCTTGATCGCCAAGCCGCTAAAAGCAAATGTGTCCTATTCATTTGATGATATGTGGGGCCCGATCTGATCCTTCCATAACGGAGTCCGCACGGCGGCACAGGGCTGGAATCCAGCGTCTCCACTACTTTCTAGGGCAGGAGCACAGCTTTTGTCGCGAAGTCCTTTATCGGCCGAGCCATACGCTGAACAAAGATGACGATCACAGTCATGATGATTACATGCAAGTGAAGTTGTTTAAACGGTTGATATTCTGTTCGCACAGTAAGCAAGTGTGCAAGATGGGAAGCTAAGATGCATAGGGCACAAATTGGGCACATGTAAATCAGCTTCACGTGTAACAATTTTGGAACATTGCCGACCGAAACACTAATGAACTGCTGGTTCAGGCTAGAAAAATAACACGAAAGGATATGCCAACGGAGTGTGCTACGCTTATCGGAGTTCAGATGAACAAGTTATTATTCAAAATATTATTGCTTCTTACCACCTGCTGTTCTATAAGGTTCTTAGACCATGAGGTGCATGACCGCTTGTGCACTCGGCATGCTTCGAAATGCGACAGATGGCCCGAGCGAACGCGAACATGGCAGAATAAAGTCATGAACTCTTGCTTTACGCAGAGTCTGACAGTGCCAGCTGCCGAGTTTCGCTCGCTATCTCAGTCCCCAAAACACGAATATGCGATCTCTCAAGAGGAACGTCACCTTTGTGAGCTGAACATCGCTCTCTCGCTAAGAGCTTTGCAGAATCAAATTCGCTAACCACGGTGTTTCTGCTACACGACTATCTATCTATCTATCTATCTATCTATCTATCTATCTATCTATCTATCTATCTATCTATCTATCTATCTATCTATCTATCTATCTATCTATCTATCTATCTACGCCTCGGTTCTCTCCTGGTCGTGTCGTTCACCTCGTAAGCACCAAAAAAAGGATGGCACGGTATGAATAAGTGAATAATGTCAACGAATCGTCTCGGTATCGCTCTTATGTATACTTGCTATGCACCTGAAGATTAACAATGACATGACCACTGGTGCCTCATACAATGAATGGCATAGCTGTAACCTTTTTATGATTAGATATTTTGCCAGCTCTTGGGCTACCCATGCGTTCAGTGTACGCGCTAGCTTTCTATGTGCCGTTGGTGCAGTCAGCTCTACAATGTGTTCCCGAAGGAAGTCACATCTGGCACATAGCTACACACCACGGGGCGAGATGTGCAATACGTGCCGGGCCTGTATGCAGGTATCAATTTAAGTGAAATTATATCAGTCAAGGTACGTGCAAGATTCATTTGCTTAATAATTATGAATCAATGCAATGGCTATGAAATGTGGAGCGATAATGCAATGTAATCAATCAATTAACCTGTTTTAATAGTTGTCCTTTTAATTGAATTTTAATTAAAGAAATCTATGTCATGTTAGCGATAAACGTTATGCTCAATCATCAAGTTGCCGGTCTTGAATCGCCCAGGTAAGAAACACGGTCATTCCGCGTGCGTTTTGGTCTTCTTACCGGGCGCCAAATAATATCAGCGACAAGAACGTATATGACACGCCTTAAATTGATGCAGCTGTGTATACACTACAGAGCGGAGTATACTTTTACGTTTCCAACCTTTATCTGCGGTCTGTATATTGGAAAAGTCTTGTGAACAAGGCTGTCAAGAAAAAAGCGCGGCTGATCCCTCTGTCACAGGAATCGGTATAACGCGAAAGTTGAAAGTATTCACAGAAGGATTTTGAATGTTTATTATACATCGAGATGACTTTGCACAACGCAGTCGGTACCTCACTGGCATACCACTTTTCGACGTGCATGCACCCGCGTTGACGCATGGTGATGCATCACCCCCTTCTCGATGACTAACGTCCTTGACCGTGATCAATTCCTTGAGGTAACTGAGGCCGACACTTAACAGCTGGACGCTTTGGATGATAGATGCCGCATCACAACGGCACCAATCTATGTCTACTTCCACGACATTTGCCTGTCAACGTCATTGCCGTACTGTGGTGCTTGAAGGAGCAATTTTCTTAGTGTCATTACATTCGATGCAGTAGCAGGTGGAGAAACACCGTCGGTGCGGCGGGCTGCAGTGCTTCGCTTCCGCTCTTCTAGATGGCGGCAGCGTCCCTCTCAAAGAGGGCCTCTATGCGGCCGCTCGGAGGCGAAGGAGGCGCAGGAGCCCATCGAGAGAGCCAGGGGACAGGCGCGATAAAAAAGAGTATATGCCGCTTTCGTACATCTTTGGACACGAACTTAAATAGCGCGGTCGGTAGAGTGGCAGGCAGATTTCGCCGCGGAATGATGGGTTATGGGTTAGATTCTCTGCGCGTCAATGGAAAATGGCCAGCTTGTTTTTGTTTATTATTTATATCTGTATCTTTTACTGCATCACTTCCGCGACAGAACTGACGTGGCGAGGTTGTGGTGGAATCGGCGTAAAACAAATTACTGATAGCCTGTGCAAAGGGCGCAGCACAGGAGCAGTAGAAGCTAGATTTTGCCTGCAAGCTCTCTCATTGTTCTCCTTCAGGTTTACTCTATTCCTGCTTCTCCCACTATCTCGTCTTCAATTTCCTGCTTTTCCTGTTGACTCTTCGTCTTGTCTTCGTAATCCCCAGCCTCTATTTCTTCGTTCTCGTAGCCTTCCTCTTCCTTTTCGTCGCCGTCTTCTTGTCGTGCTTGTATACCTCAGCCACCATGGCTCACACCTACTGAGAGGGATTGCCAATAATTATGTGCTAGAAAATAGCATTATTAGCAGACCTCTAGTAAAGGCGAAGCTTTGTCACGACCAGCCAAACAAATTTTCGGCACGTTGTCAGCATCAACGGAAAACGCCAGGCTAAAAAAGAAGGCCAGCCAGCATAGCACGGTGGAGAGGAGGAGAGGTGCATAGCGAGGAGAGCGCCCCGCATGTGCATGTCATCCAACGCGGTGCATGTGCACAGGTGGTGTTACACCATGATGATTTATTATTATGGTTGGATTAAGGGAAACACGCTAATTTCTGCAGCCCATGTAGGGAGCACGGCTAAGCGTCCATGGGGGTAGTGAAAAGGGAGTGAAAGAGATAGAAAGGAGAGAAAAGCTGTAGTTGCGTCTCAGGAAAATCTCACCACCGGGAGTTCTTTAACGTGCACTGAAAACGCACAGTACACGGGCCTCTGGCATTTTCGCCTCCATAGAAAATGTGACCGCCGCGGTCGGGATCAAAGCCGCGTTTTCTTGGGCGGCGGCCCAACACCATAATGCCTACAACGCCGTGGCGCACAACCATGCTTGAACCGTGGGATCATCCATGCGACGACGCTCTTATCACGGGCGACAGCACGCAGACGCTAGATCCGTGCATCCTGTTCGGAGTCCCTGGATTGTGTAACATTTAGCGGAGTTCTCCCAGTTGCCTGGTAGTGTCGCCATCTCTAGCGCTATTTCGGAATGAGTATTGCGCTTTGGAACGTTCTTTCGCTGGCTGTTAACATTACATCGATTCCCGCAATGCGCGGGATCTGGTGGATTTTCATTAGTTTGTTATTTCCCTACAATTAGTAGATGTACTGCATAAATTATCACCTGGTGGCTTCTCTGTAGAAAAGAAGGTTTTTATGGGGGCCTCCTATTGTGGCATTTGATATAGAATTTTCAGGGACGGCCGTTCAAGCGTGTGGTTAGGCTGCATCAAGGCACTCAGTTCTGTGAACAAACACTTCAAGCACATGCACAAGATCGGTTCATAGGAGTGGCTCGTAGTCAAGGTTTTTCTTGCGTGTATTTTATTGGAATGTATTGATTGAGAAAAAAACAGAAAATTTAATATTCGAGTGCACATACTAATAAGGAGCTAAGTACCTGGGCATGCCACTCAATATACTCCTATACTTTGGTGCAGATACCCGGCGGTGCGGTTTGGTTAAAAGGTATTATCGCATTTACTTCGATCATATACCACTTGTTCGTATGTAGTATCACAGCTGTCGTTGTAATATTTTGTGCAGCACGGATCTGGATCTTGGGCGGGCCTTGCCCAAAGAATGCACATATCGATCTTTTGATTCTCACTGTCTGTATCATCACTTTCGGCACAATCTGGAAAAGTACATCGTGCGATGAACTTCTGTACCGAAGTCGCCACTCGATTTGTGGCCTACATCTAAGCAACAATTGAAGAAGTGTGTTTATACGTGTGCTAAATCATCACCACATATCAGCCATGCATTTTCATGCAATGATTTAGTCTTCACTCCCACGGAATGTGTAGTCGGCACAGTACCACAACCGTCAATGCATCATCTTCCACCAAGAATCAGACAAGGGATCCAGGAGCACGTCGCTGATACGCGACCTCATGCCTCTAAAAAAACACATACTGCCGCTGTGAAGACAGCGCATCAAATACCCATGCCGCAACTTCATTCTCTTCAAAGCCCAACGACTCCCTTCACCGATACGCAGCCCAACTACGGAAATCCATAGCGAACTCCTGACACCCGATTGGTCTGCTACGGTTACAGGACTGCCGATCATGTTACACACTTATTTCGTCAGCGTTTGCAGACGACCCCGAGTGCCTCGACTGAACCTGACTATTTTTCCTGCCCACCAAACCACAATGCCTTCAGACCTGCTACATGAAGTTCACTTTACACTTCTGTAAATGTAATTACAAAGGCAAAATGGAAGCCACTCTTTTAACAAAGGCGTCACCTCCTACTTCCTGGTGTTTGGAGTACAGGAAGCTCTCGTTCTTGTAATTATGTGAAAGTCTTTCTCGCTTACAAAAGAGCTCTAGCAGTGCAAATAAGCAGTGGTGAGGCGGCACTGTGCGTTATTCGCAACGCACCTTATCATCACCCTTCATCACGCATACCTGTTACTTATACACAAGCCCTACCGCTTGTCTGCAACATAACTCAAAAACTGTCCTAAGAGCAGGTCCCCATTATAAGCAATGAGAAATAAGAAATGCCCGGATAGCTCCTTGCTTCGCTGCAAATGACATCGAAAGACGGTATTCTTCTGCCACCCCTCATACGTAAAACCCTCTCTTCTCCCCCTCCTGCCCCTCACGCTCTTCTTCACTCGCACTCTTCGCCTGATGGATGCAATGGACGTGTTTCTGAATTATGTTCAAATTTCGCGCGTTCGCCTTGCTCTCGCCCTGTCTATTTGAGCGCTTTATTACTACAGAGCTGCAGCGCATGTACATTCGTTTTTAACGCGTAGCGTCTCTTCAAAACCATTTCTAACGCCGTTGATTTTAACGGAAAACATTGCAATGTGCATTCTTAAAAGCAAGCTGCAGACACCCCCCCACCCCCCCACCCCCCAACGCTTGTGTAGGTACATTTTACATCAAATAGGGGCTGAGGTTTTCTCGCTGTATAATAATAACATGTGTGATCCCGTCCACCAGTGCTCGTAGCATGGTTAGTTCTGACCAGCCGGTTGGTTTAGACTGGGCGGTTGAGTTTTTCGCGTAATCACTACAACGTAATCACTAAATGTAATGAATCCGCAGCTTTCTGAAAGCGTTTTCTATCTTCCTGCTTGAACAAGCAGCGCCATTCCTTCGTAACGTTCGTTTTAGGAACCATCAGAGGAAGTTCACCTGCTGCCGTGTGTCATCGGCGCCGCTACTTTCTGCAGAGGGTCCTTCAGCCTAAAAAAAAAAGGTTCACTAAGAAAGGAGTTAACTTTTGCCCGTGTTTCAGGGGCATTACGAAGCCTACCATAACCTTGTAAGTCTGTTGCAGTAGAAAAAAGATGGTGGAAAGCTTCGCTTCTCCTGAACTTCGAAAACTCATCAGCTGCGCAAATCAGGGAATACCGCCTCTGCCACTTACAGTAAATTTCTTCTTTTTTTTAATTTCCCGCGGCACCGTTAAAATTGCTCTTCTCATGGTTTGGAGAACCGAAAGCGGAAACTCCAGACATACAACCTAGAGGTCAAGATATTGCGTCTGACTAGAGGAGTCATCTGCGAATTTGGAGTCTACCACCTGCCTACTGTTCCACCCGACCACATTCAGGCGGAAGATGGTCATTTAGATTGATGCGGCAGAAATGTCGTCTTTTTACCTCATGACGTAACCACTTCTCATACTCTGGGTCTACATGCTCGAGTACAGCATGTCTTACTACCAGAACAATAGACTGACTGATCGATTATACCGTAAAACTACCATTTTAGGCATCCAAATTACACGCTCTCCTGACAGATCGAAATCACCCATGAGTGCCTATTCTCAGCTCCTTCTAACAGAAGGCCGCACGCGATAATGGCACCCTGTGTGGGCTTCTTGTGGAGGAAAACACCTAAATTAAATGAAACATGCTCGCGCACAAGCCCACAAAGGTTTATTCGCCGACTATAATTCATTTCATGTAGTTTCATACAAGAAGCTATATTTTGAATTTGTTACAAATTTTTCCTGTTAAAGGGGCCATCTTGATTTTATCCGCCTTTGTTAAGCTGCATATTCATGGTCGAACAAAATACGCTTATAGTATGCTTATTAGCACACCGCAGCGCGCATTTATTTCTTTATTTTGCAGTTGTTAACAAAGAGAAATGACAAAACTGGTTGGACCCATAGCCAAAGGCTAGTTGCGGGACCAATGAAAAAGATAACAGTTTCAAACACATGGCATGCATATACATATGTACTCTAAACAGTTTATAAACACTAAACTATCTACGAATACAGACGGACGGAAAACGGACGCCCATGCACTAAGGTACACAGACGCGAAAGCTAAGCATAGTGATATCAACGGACGTGCCTGGTAGACCCAATTACGTACAGAACGAATCAATTAGCACAGAGGCGTTTAACCTACTCGTAACACTTGCTTAAATTCGAAACTCTTCGGCGTAGGCAATTTCCTCACTGCCTTCTTGGCATGACGCCGATTCCCACAAAGCGTGCGATCTGCCGCATTTTTTCCCTACTTCATTTCGAAGCTTACCTTCAATGTCGTTCACTTCAACTACACCACAGTTCGGACCGAAATATTTAAATGTGTAGATTGCGTGCGGTCGTGCTGTAAAAGAAAAGGCAGGTGTTATTAACGGGCACTCAGGACAACCTGTTTTTTATAACGCTTATTAATAAGCACTCCAAGTGTTACTTCTAAAAAGCTTCTTTACGAGCATTTAGGTAAGAGAACGAAACGGGTTATCGCAATGGCGTATTATGAAGCAAAAGGAGCTAAGTCGATTGGAAGCATCAGTTATACTCGAAGTAAGGTATGAGGTATTCCACTCTGTGACGGCACATGACCGACTGTCGTAAGCGGTAAAATGCTTGAAGCTTTTTTTCCCCACACAGCGTTCTTTTTTTTTTTTTCACAACTTCAAGGATCGCTTGACTAGGGACGGCAAGCGCTCACTCCCCAGAGGTCCTCGAGCTTCCTACGCCTCACACGGTTGTATAGCGTAAGCTGTTATGCGCTCTCATAGAACTCGTTCTTGGGTTCGTTTCTGCACAGTTACGTAATTGAAAGCAGCGCAACAGAGAACAATGATGTAGACGAGGCAACAAGTACTAGCGCACACGTTACGGGCTCATTACCACAGCCAATTTCGCTGGCAATGGTGCCGGTTACCGCCGCCGCCATGGCCACAGGTCCTCAATACTGCTATCGACAGCAGCGACAAACATTTTTGGCAGCCCAAAGATGTCGCTTAAAGGACGTAAACGGCAAAGCTAAGACCCCACGTAGTGGAAAGAGGAACCTCGCGGTTCGAAGCGGGAGCCCAATTCATTAAAGGGGCCAAGACGTAAAACCCCAGAAATTAATCGAATCGCCCGAGAGCGAATCTGTCAGTCGCCCCATCCAAGTCAAGCGTTTTGTATTATTGGTAGTTTAAGACCTGTTCAGTCTGTCTTTCCCTTGTACGTAAGCATCGGCGATGTGAGGCGACCGACATATTCTTTTTCTGGATGGCTTACGCGGCGCAGAAGCGGTTGCACCGGCATACCGAGTGTCACGCCAAGTGTACGCTGTCTTTTATCTGCACGACCCTCTCTACGCAAACATGATTAGTTATTGTACATCTCTAAGCGAAGTGCGAAGTGCTTTCTCCGTACTGTGTGTCGCAAGTACCCTAGGTTTATTCATCTCAATCACTAGAGAGCATTTAAATCAAATACCCATAGCAAGTGTTTTGCTTTTCCCTTCTGTAATACTATCGTCAGTTGAACGCATTCGTATGCTTCCCTTAAACAGATGCTTTGAATCCATGGGTGTATAGAATGGGTGTTAGCCTTGTGGTTCCACTTTCGTGCCAATCGTGAGCTCCCGGGTTCAAATCACGCTTCATCAAGTAAATTTGCTTCGTCGCAGGGTAGAGGGAGACAATTTCGCGGTAAAATTACCACGCGACTAGGCGCTTTAGCGCCCTCACGTTAACGCTGCCTAACATGTGCGATGGAATGATCGATAATGCATTCATAAAGCAGTACTGGACACGCTCCAAGAGAGCTTGATAAGATATGGCCACATCCTTCATCGTCTCGGTCTGTTTATGCCAACGGCCCGCATGCATTATCGAATGTTCGTTGGTATCATGCTCGTGGGCGCGTATCATGTTCTTCGCTACGCGCAAGTGGTTATCCACGTGGTACTTTTCAAACCTCGCGAACTTCCTCAAAAGACCAGAAAAATTACAACCACTGAAACCATTATGCCCAAATTGTCTTATTCCGACACTAAGTATCATGCTCTACAACTTCCACATTTAATATATTGCGTTGCAAGCAATATATGCTCGTCATATAATTAACGTTCAATAATCGTGTGCACTTATGTAAAAAATAGTCAGACATGGTCAACAAGACATTAAGCAATACGCAATATGGTTGTACCACTGTAGCTACCGGCGGGATCTTGTTAACTCTGGTGCAATATAACTGAATCTGTACAGAACTAAAAAGCGCTTCCAATGTATGTATTTCTCTAAAGGTCATTATCCTGACCGACAGTTTAACCGAGGCTCGGACAAAGGGCTAAATTATTGCCGTACTGCCGTACATGTGAATCGTATTGTTTCCAAGGTGTTCTTGCTTCCTCCGCGGAACCGCAATCTTTGGTAGAGACTCCTGCAAATCGAAACGCCAAAGCATCAGAGCCGGTCTAAATGCGGTTATGTTTAAGAATACACATATTAATAGACTATCAAATCTCACAAATAGAAATTGGTAGCAGAAAACTCCTACTTGTACATTGCAATTATCCTCAATCACAGCAATGCCTGGGCAGCAAAATAAGTGTCGAGAAATGAATGCTTGACGCCATAGAAGGTTCTCGAAGACTGCCGAAGACGTCTTCGTGAAGATGGCTTCCTGCCGTTCTCACAGGAACATTACATTATTCGAAAAAGAACGGAAAAAAATGGTGGTTTGCTTACAATGGAGAATAACCCAGCTGATACGTCGTCTATTGTGTCACTTCACGATCACCTTCATCTCTGTCAACGGTAGTCGTCTTCAAGCACATCGTGTTTGTACCACCCACAGGGTTGAAATTTATCTTTAAAATATTAATGTTCGCTTCTTTTTGCAGAATCTGAAAAAGGGCGGATGATTTTTTTTTTTTTTTTGCTTTTCAGTTTCACGCAAGCACTCTACCTTGAACAATCATACACCCAAGACTAACTTTGTAAAGAAAACCACTCTGTAGAAAAAATCAGTTTTGCCACAAGGTGGAGGCAATGAGTGACAATACGTGACATAATATACGAAGTAAGAGCAGCTTTAGGGGTAATCTGAATGGTAGGGAATGTGTGCTTATTAAATAAGCCTGCAGGTGCGTAAAGTACCATGTGATGGTCGAGCGGCCGAGACAACGGCCAGTAGAGCTGCGAGCTAAGTCATGTTGTTTTGGTTTCTTCTGGCACGCGCTTCACACCCTGCGCCCCCGTTAAGCAGCCTGAAATTTGCGCACTTTCGGCCGCCGAGAAACTTGGTGCATCACAGTGGCATCAAGCGAGCGCGTTCCTTCCGGCCCTCGCAGACGCATTCCCGCGAGCGCTATGTGGCGAGGGCATTGCCGGCGTTTCGACGATATGAGAGACACCTCGAACGAAGCACATGATCAAGGCGATGCTACGCAGTAGAAACACCGCCGCCGACCCTCGTAATGTTGTCTAGCCGGCGAGAGCCCTGCGCCGTTTCCCGCACGGACCCATTCAGTGGAAGGCAACTTGAGGTTTCGAACTTGCATTGCAGCAAGACACGCGTCTGTAACAAGGTCTACGTCTCTAACAAGATGGCCGCGGTGAACCACGCGACCACCGCACTACACTGAAACACGGGCCTACTCGGCGCAAGCCAGCTCGAAATTCTGGCATGTTGCCAGCTTTAAGGGCAGCGCACAGTACTTCTCCGCTCGAGTTGAGAACTTTGCGCCATCTTGTGATGGAAGCCGAAATGAGCTCCTGTGGCAGGTCCAAATGGCATATATCAAATGTGCGCTGCTTGCGTCGTCGGCAACGCTTCCCCGTGGCGTAGTTGTCTGAGGCGTTCGCCCGGGCGACGGGCTCTCGCTTGGTAACCGAGTGGCCGTGGGTTTGAATGCCCGATAGGGCGCGTAGTAAAAATTTCTTTACGGTTACTCTTCTTAGAGATGTAGATATACATGTACGCAACTATATATATATATATATATATATATATATCAGTCATGGTGGTGAATAGGCCGGAGGCGTGAAGACAGAGATGAGTAGTAGACCCTCGGAATTGGCAACAAAAATGCGGAAAGCGTTTATTCAACGTTTCAGCCGGTCTCCGGCTGACACGTTGAATAAACGCTTTCCGCATTTTTGTTGCTAATTCCGAGGGTCTACTACTCATCTCTCTCTCTCTCTCTCTCTCTCTATATATATATATATATATATATATATATATATATATATATATATATATATATATATATATATATATATATAACAGCATTGACGATGCGCCTCTTAGAGAACAACGGTTTATTAAGTCAACGTTTCGGTCGGAGCCCGACCTTTTTCAAGACATCTAAACCACAGGCCAGTATGGCCTTATATAAGGCCATACTGGCCTGTGGTTTACATGTCTTGAAACAAAAGGTCGGGCTCCGACCGACACGTTGACTTAATAAACCGTCGTTCTCTAAGAGGCGCATCGTCAATACTGTTATAATCTAGCGGCAACCCAAGCTATATATATATATATATATATATATATATATATATATATATATATATATATACGGGCATGACGGCTACATTGAAACTAAGTTCAAGTGTCCGTGTAATTGCTAAGGCAATACAACGGCGAGCCGTACCGCTCCCTCAATGTTGGTGACTAGCGTAGCTGTCTGGCACACCACGCAAAAGTAGTAAGCCGGGGGCCACTTTATTATCTAAGTCAGATTTTGAACGTGCCCTTCAACGTTCGAAAAATTGTGAATTGTCTACTGCAGAACGTCGATGACGACGACACCGTCACCGAGGAGATCTTATAAGTCTGCGCCCCAGAAGCCTTATTCTACGCTTCGCGCATGCATGGATAACTTTAATATTGAAGCTGGCTGTACCTAGGTCACCCATTAATGTTTGTCCGTCTACAGAGAGAAAATAACCGCAGTGGGGGCCGATACTGAAGGCAGTGCAAAAACGTGTGAGGGCCAAAAATATTCGAGCATTGCGCTCTTTAGCAGTTGCCGTCCTGACGAAGACAAGTTCACTTGTTGAAACGTTGGCATCAGAGAGATTACCTGTTCTACATCGTTTTTAGCGATCTCCTCAAGCTTTTTCACAGACGTATAAGGGCACGTGAGCAATAAATTGCCTCACAGCGTTCACCACGTTGCGTTTTTGCGAAAAATACTTAAGTGCTGAAATAAAGTCATTCAACTTGGCTCACTACCTCATTCCTGTTTAACATCATTTAAAAGAAAGATTTCTTGTACGAGGAATTCGGCTACGCTAGGATGGTGCATGCCTAAGCTCTGTACTGGTAAATTCGCTCCTTGTTCTCAAGACCTGCAGCCTTCCGCGTTGACTGGAATATTTAATACCCTAAATAAATGTTGTCCATGAAAGTGCATTCGATCTTTATCAGCATGAAGACGTTTTCAACACTCATACAGTTACATGCAAGCGTTTCTCTTAAATCTCGGATATTTCATTTCAATTACAAAGGCAATAATTTCTTCTTCTCTTCCATAAGATGTGCTTACCGCCCATCCATCCATAGTTTGTGAGGTGCATTCTCCAGAAGGAGCATCTTCCGTCACTACTGAGAGAACAGACGCGCCGAAGACGAACAAACCCACTTCAAACCTCATTGTCTTCCGCACGACTGCCGAGACGCTGGGGCAGTCGCACAGGCTACAGTTGTTTATAAACCTTGAGCATGGGCAGGCCTGCGAATATGATCATAGCGATTAAATAAAACAGCATGATGTAGTTAATAAAATATACACACTCCCCTCCTGTTTCCAACGTGGAGGAAGTCAAGAGGTTTAGCAGAGGACCAAGGCAGGGTGTTAAAATATACCCAACATTTGAATTGAGTTTGTTGACTTTCTAATAAACAGCATGTACACATGCATACCGAGTGGTTTGTTGAAACACGAGGCTGCACTGTGGGGAATATTACACAAGTTGCACTGTGGATGCATATACCACATGATAGTGACAGGTGCCTTTGTTTTAATTTGTTGACGAGGATCGCGTTATCACGTCCCCATTACGAAAGTGCAGGCTACGCTTATCTTTTACCTTGCTTTGCGAATGGTGCGGAACGTTCTACAGACTGTGCATGCCCGACGTGAATGATTCAGTGCCTTCCAGAAAAACAGTGATAACACTATAAGGCTGTGCGACGAATGTATAGAAGCCGACGCACTTTACCGCCGCTCAGATTTTAAGGTCGACGGACGACTGTTCACGCCCCTATAGTCTTGCAGTGTGATTTACTTTGATTTGCTGGTTACACGTTCGCCCACTAAACAGTAGATCTGACAACTCCTTGAGATGCACCGTATTCTTCTTTGCCACAACCATGTGATCATACGAACGCTCATCTTAGTGAACGTGAGGAAGAATTTTGGCTAAGCAGCTCTGTTTAGGTAGTCTCGAACAGGTGTAACATCGCGAACCATCTCATGTAGTCACGTGGCTATGACGCTGCTTAAGCGGCAGTAAAAGGAATGCAACGTGAAGCCCTTATAAAACAAACTGAAGGAAATCAAAAGCAAGAAAAAAGCATTCCGTTAAATCGTGGCCGCAGATTTGCCAGGATATGAATCTGCGTTTCTTCTCCTTACGGGTATGCCGTTTCTCTGCCCTCTTGTAGTCCAAGCCTATAACGTACCAGGTAAACCGTTGTTGGGTGATCTGCTGAGTTCCGTATGCACGAAATAAAATTTTTGCAGATTTTTGTATGTTCGCACATTCCTTGCTTTCATGTTATTGCAACAAGATGAATGACACCAAAGGAATAACGCATGAATTATTAAAGATGCTACTCAATGAACGAGATTTCTTAGAGTGACTCCTTTAGCTATACTACACTATTCTGAAAAAGGTCTTCGACAATGCTGAGCAAGACTCAGGAAAACATTTACTGGACACGCGGCAGATGATTACAACCATAATTCGGTGCTTCCGGAAATTTCGACATGCCGTGGTTCTTTATCGTGGCTCTGCATCTCAGAAGGCGAACTTCTAGAACTTCGCCTCCCTAGAAAAGCGACGTCCCGCGGCCGCCTCAGAACCCAGGTCCTCCGGCCCTCCCGTCCAGTATCCCATTAATTTGTCCGCAGTGGTGAACTGTGGTAAATGCCAAGCCTGCATACAGCGGAGTGCAGCGGAAGTTGTTTAGGGTTAGAGAAGCCGTTAGCACTCAAGGTATATGCTGTCAGTAATTTTATAAAAGGATTCAACAGCACCAAAGTAACGTCGTTGGAAGAAACAATACGGCATCAAACACGATGAGTACTTTCGAAAAATTGCATGATTGTGGCGGAACTCTAATAAATAATGCTTCTATCTGAAATCCCTGTGACCTGAATTGAAAGGACATCTTTCGCGTTTAGGTGCCCATTGCCGAAACCACTCTGCTTGCAAGACAACGTACGGGCCGTGAACCATTCGCATGATTTTCAGATATGCAGCCGCGAGCGGTGGGCTGATTTTTAGTGAGTGATCGCGCCCTAGGCCGAGTTGCGCCTTACCTTCGAATGTGAGCGTCACATTGAAAACAACGAAACACATATTAATTATTTACGGCGGCACGTAGAACTGTCGGCTGTGCACTTGGAAGAGAGACTTTTATATTCCACATTTTTATTTTTACCATTAATGGTTTTAATTCCTTCTTGGAAACTATATGTGATTATAATTCGCTGTCGGTTAGCATCGTTGCCGAAGAGCGTGGTCTAATTCGCGAACCCCATATTCCTGATGTATCCTCATTCGCCTTACTTCGAAGTCTTGGCTTCAGAATATTTATTTTAGGCTAGCAGTGAATAGCATTGATGAGGATGCATTAACATTCCTGACTGTCCCGCTATCGTGACCTAGTGGGTATGACACTCAGCTGCCGATTCGAAGGTTCCGCGTTCGAATTCCAGCTGCGGAAATTACATTTCGATGAAGACCAAATGCAGCTCCCTAGCCCCCCACTACGACGTCTTTCATAGTCATACCGTGGTTTTCGGACATAAAAGCCCAGAAGCCAATAAATAAACAGTTCTGGCTCCTTCATCTATCGTGGTTTTTCGGCTTTTCCTTGCGGGGAGGAGGTGGGGAATAGGGTGCTTTCGGGCAGTGACTCTTTGTATACTTCTTTTGCGACATTACGAATGTGTCAGGCTCTTGATGACCACATACACCCTTCAAAAGTACTTGCACTTCTAGTCAGCCAGATGCCTTTGGGCGGTACTTGAAGTGTGTAGAGAAAGGAGTGTGTAGAGAAAGGATTTTTTCAGCTAGCAGCATTTTCAATTAATTCGTAGATCTAACGAAGGTGGTTCGTCTGATTGCACCCTTTTTTAATGCTAATATGCCATCTACCGTGCCTTAAGTGAAATGTGACTTTTGGAGTATTCCAGAACATCTGTTCGTGATTGTTTTGCATAATGCTTCAATGAAGCTTATCGGTCGGCAGTTATTCTGCTGCTTTACGCCTTCCTTCTTATGTTTAGTGGCATGTTGGCGTTTGGCGATACGCAGGCGCCTTTCTACTTTTGAGGCATTGTGCCTGTAGTGTCGGAAGCTTCTCAAATACGATATTTTATCGGCACTTCATCAAATCAGCTTTTCAGTGTTTCTAATGGATACCCTTCCGTAGGGGGGGCATATGCCAACCTCATGAAGATATAAGCTCAGAATTTTTCGCCTTTGTCTCCAATAAGGGAACGGTGACTGATGTTTCAATCACACATTTCAGAGCAGCAATCGAATAGCATCCATGGCGACATTAGCGAGTACAGTCGAAGAAAGTAATTCTGAAGAAGTCCAGCATACTGAAACTCAATTATTAAATTCTTCCGCGTACATTTTCACAGGTTTACTCGTCGTTCTGTGCATACATTTCTTTCGAAAACGAGATGGATGACCTGTTGAAATTTTTATGAGTGCATTGACATTGATATTAGGCTTCCAGTATTTAACCCTAGACATGGATTGTAAAAAAATTTCTTTGGGAGTCAGTTCAGCAATGCATCTTATTTTCTTTTAATACCCTTGTCGCTCTTCCTCTGCGATTTAAGGATATTCAAGAAGCGCGCCCATAGTCGCCCAGAACCTGACAAGAGTCCTGCTGCCTAGCTATTGTTATAAAAGACGCTGACTTCAGTATAGAACCTCTTCCAACCGCGTTCCTTGTGACAGCTCATTTTTCTGCAGTTTTCAGGTTTCAGACCTTGTAGCTTCCTGCAGGCGTCATCGCTTATCTTCCTTTAGTGAGTAAGCAACAGTTGTGCTTTGCTCAGCGTCATCAGAAGAGCAGCAAAGGGCAAAAACTTGGGCTGAACACACGTACACTAATATTCTAATGCTACACGTGGCCTTCTAGCTCATTTGCATGCACTATTCTGACGAACCGTGCGGTTCGCTGAAGGCAAAGGGCTTTTACCGTCAGTAGCCGCATGCGGGGCCCAACGCCGCAGAGAACAAGGAGATAACGCAAGCTGCTTGCCCGGCCGGAGCGGTGGTGACCACGGGCGAGTGGTAAGTGACGAAAGCCGTGGGGGCGGCGGCATCGACGTCATAGACGCTCTTTTCGCGCCCAGTTGCGGTTTTAAGAAGCCTGCCAAGGGGAACTAATTGTTCGCGTAGCTCCGACATGCGCTCCGGTATTCAAAATTTGATCCTTGGGATAGGTAGCTTCGAGGACGGGCTTCAAAGTACTCATTTGCTGTATCCACCAATTACTGATTATTAAAAGGATAATTAGCGCTATTTCGCTAATTATGCGCACAAGTACGGAAATTATTCTGTATCTAGAGGCCGCTAATCCGCATACTCGAATGGTACACAAGACATTCCCGCGATTTATGCTTTTCTAATTTAAAAAATGCGTTGCAGCTAAAAAAACACCCTGTATTAAGTGGACGCATTGCTAGAGAGGGAAATGTTGCGGGAGAGTTGGATGACATTCGCAATCGAATTTGTATTACTCCTAATAGGGCCAACACGCACATTGAAAACAACTGTGCAGAATGCGGAACGACAAAGAATGTACCAACTGATTTGATTAAACCAAAGCGAATTTAAAACGACTGCTGTTGCTTCGGAACTTCGACCGTGACCCGTGGGGTCAGACTTGAATCGCTTAGGTGATATAGGGTATAAAAATGGCACAATAAGCAACAAACTACGAGATCTCATTACCTCACTTCAGCAGCTTTGGAAATCAAAGCTCTCCGCTAATTCATTGTCACTGTTCAAACCCAAACGTCTTTTTTAGGGGCGGAGCTCCTTAGGGCATAGGCTAGTCCGGCGTCGTCGCCGTCGTCGTGGTAACCACCTCTAGGTCTCAGAATGATCACGAGATGGCGCTGCTGTGCTGCTTAGCTAGTACGTGAATTGATCAATAGATGGCGCGGAGGCACTCGCTGCGTGCTCTAGTG
Source organism: Hyalomma asiaticum (assembly GCA_013339685.2). Classification (NCBI taxonomy): domain Eukaryota; kingdom Metazoa; phylum Arthropoda; class Arachnida; order Ixodida; family Ixodidae; genus Hyalomma; species Hyalomma asiaticum. The sequence goes on along the minus strand of CM023488.1, from coordinate 29,994,173 downwards.
TGATAGGAGAGCGCTAGATGGCGGCTGCGGATTCACAGTATATCCACGGAGTGAATGATGATGAGTGGGGCGAAGCTTCTGTCCGTCCGTCCGTCCGTCCGTCTGTGTGTCTGTCTGTCCGTCCGTCCGTCCGAGCGCTGCGGTTCTGCTTAGCTAGTACGTGAATTGATCAATAGATGGCACGGAGACGCTCGCTGTCTGCTCTAGTGTAATAGGAGAGCGCTAGATGGCGGCGTTTTGTGTTCGAATCTGATTGGATGGAGGTGCATTGCTCTCATTTAATCGGATATCCCTAGAGGAGCATCTCAGCTCGATTCTCATTGGATGGAACGATTGTTCGAGCTCGTTCGATGCGCGACCGATGAACTTCCGGAGCTTCGCCCACTCATCGTCATTCACTCCGCGGATATGCGTGGATTTTTTTTTTCTGTCCCTATATCAAAACAAAATGCGTATTCTCAGAGACAGCGTACTGGTGGAAATCCAAAGAACAGTTGCTCAAGGTAGGATAGAGGCTTCCTATCACCAGAAAATGTTGAATATGAAATGTGTCTGCCTTCGACATTTCGACAGGTGGACTTGCCTTCAACAGGGCAATGGTATTTGAAGTGTTCTCTCACGACATATACAAATCCGCATTAAAAGGTCGGGTTCAGCGAAATTCCACGTACCAAAACTTCTTCACGCTGCTGGACGGCATTATCTGCTCGGCTGCCCAGCCATCGGATCAGCTGTGCTAAATACGTTAGGGGCCGTCATTTATTATTCACCGTTTCACACAAAAATTACCCGTAGCTTAATATAGATACAAATGAGTTCAAGCACATCTCGTTTTCACACAAGCGCTATTTACCCCTAAAATATCCCTTGAACTGTGTAGCGAAAAGCAGAACAATTATGGCTACTTCCTCAAATGTGTACTTACATGTTAGGCCCCTCTCCAAAATAAAAGCGAAGAAAATAAAAACAGTAGTGGTATGGACACAAAATCTTAGGTTCCTTATAAAAGGCACATGTGTAACTATCGAGAAACTGTGATGGTGGAAAAACATAGGTGATCTTCGTAGTGTTCAAGGCCTGGAAAGATATTTCTTTATTAAAATAAAGAAATGAAGCACATCACTGAACCTACAAATATTTTTGCATGGAAGGGAAATCATTAAAATTCAAAAATTCTGATATTGTACACCGCAGGCGGCAGAGGTTTTCAGACAAAATTACGCAAATAGCATATAACGACTCGCACCTTTCCGCGTAGGGAGCGAGAAATGTGCTTTGTTTGGTAACGGCCTCTCCAGAACATGATCTCAAATATGGTAACAGGTGAACATGCGATCACATATATGAGGACAACTTTCACGTAGCCACCGCCCTGCCTATCCGCTGGCGTTTGCGTACTCTCGCGTTTGCATGGCGGGTAACCGGGCGGCGGCAGTTGCGGTCGGTTTTTCGTTCCAGCTCGCTCAAACTTTTATGAACTGAGGCTACCTATATTCGACTTTCCACCGTGAGATATCCTTTCATCACTCAGAGTGGAGGAATATGCAGCGCCGCGAACAGGTGCCCAACATGGTCGATACTTACGGCGTGTACACTCTCTGTGGGGAAAAGGCGCCAATATGTCAAAGCTTCCTTATCGAGCAAGACTGCCCTTCTTTTATTTCTTTTTTCTAGCTGAAATTTTAAGATTTCCATTATCGGGGTGTCTTAAGGGTTCGCATCTCATCTGGTGGTGTGCAGGCACGCTATGGTCAGCAGTGTTTCCGCTTCGTCGACAGTTCATGCTTGTTGTTCTAAAACTTCATTGATTGATTCATTTATTTGCGGGGTTTAACGTCCCAAAATCATCTCTGATTATGAAAGACGCCGTAGTGGAAGGCTCCGGGAGTTTCGACCACCTGAGGTTCCTTAACGTGCACTGATATCGCACAGCACATGGGCCTGAACATTTCGCCTCCATCGAAATGCAGCCGCCGCGGCCGGGATTCGATCCCGCGACCTTCGAAGTAGCAGCCGAGTTTCATAGCCATTAGACCACCGTGGCGGGGCTGTTCTAAAACTCTTGTTTCGAAATTGTCACAATGTAACTGCTTGCTACGCAATCGCACATTCCTCACTTGTTTGATGGTTATTTGTTTGCACTTCCTCATAGCTCGTATTGGTATGTGTGCAGATGATGAAAAGGTTGGCCCTTCGTGCTTTGTGTGTGTGTGTGTGTGTGTGTGTGTGTGTGTGTGTGTGTGTGTGTGTGTGTGTGTGTGTGTGTGTGTGTGTGTGTGTGTGTGTGTGTGTGTGTGTGTGTGTGTGTGTGTCGCGTTATTTCATTGGCCATCGATAACGATAAAATGTTGCTGGAGTTCCCGATGCCAGTATGAGGTAGATGCGCACCTGATGTTACGTTGTGCCCGCTCCTCTCTCTGAGGTGTTTTGTTTTGAAGGGGTTGTTCTGATGAGGTGAAATTACGTATAGTACGTAATGTTATGCGACGTTTTAATATGCTTGTTTCACGTATGTGATAATATCGCAATATTTTTATTCGGTCAATGATAATAAGGTGCAAATTCGCAGTTCTAGAGACACTATACGCTATTGCAACAGTGCGTTTTCCATTTTCTTTATTTCGAAGGTCATTAACTATGACATACATTGTTCCGAAAACAGTAGGGCATGTTTCTCTACCACGTATAAAAGAGTTTTGATTAGGCGGCTGCGAAATATTGCGGAGCACACAAAGCTACGAAGTCCTGTATTTTCTTTAATCTTCGGTCTTCGTATTCCTGATCATTAACGACGCGTCCAGCTGTTACATGGACAATCACAATGCGATAAGAGATCCCAGCGCGTCCTCTGCATGCAGCACTCTCATTAGGCTTTCCGTTCCTGATTTGCCGGGCTGGTGCGCTTCAAGAACATTGTGTATCACTCGGGTTTCCCGGCTGAGAACTGAGGTATACTTATGAAAACCGCTACCTCAACTGCACCGATCGCCGTGTTGAGCTTGGAGCTGCGTTTGAAACTCATCAATAGACACATCAAGCTCAATGTAAAAATATATTGGTAGTTTTCTTATCCGTTTACATTCACTAGTAGGGCTACGATACTTCGCACCCTTACGGACAAGACTGTACCATAGCGTTTACATGGCTTTTTTTTATGTTTGTTTGTTTTTCAACTCTACCGCCCAGTTGCCTACACGGTTGCTATTTGATCACATGTTGTGCTGGCTAATACGTAGGTTTTGCGACATTAGCTCATTGGTAAACTCTAAGTACATCTAACGTAACATAAACATAACCACAATAACAACAAAGGTGGCCACAGCTCTGAACAGCACATGCATCTATCTATGCAGTTGCGTACTTCCTGCGAGATCAGCCTCAGCTTCATGTTGTCAATGCAAGCTAAAAACATCCCAGTGGTGTCTTGTTATTCTTCTGTTACCTTAAATCATGATGCATGGTACCAAATTCAGCAAGTTTACCTACGACGCTTACAAATTGTTCTACAGTGCTACGCATCCCGGCATCACCACGCACTCCAAAGCCGCCTGGCACATACCAGGAATTAGAAGTTTATCATGATTATTATTACTATTCGCTGGAACGGTACCAGAATGGCTGGTATTTTCAATTCCTCTAAAATATGCCCAATGCCGAACCTCTGTTTCAAATACTCTCTATCAAATACTTTCTATTTTATATGCCAGACGACGGCGGACTTCGATGAGACTTGTGATAATTGTCTGTTTATTCCCTCAAAATAAAGAGTTTGATTGCTGCTTCGAGTAGTAAATTTTGAATAGTAATGGCCGAGAAAGATATGGTGTTTTAACCATGCAGCAGAACGCGGGTTCCGCGGCATTTCGATAAGCGCATTTTCGTTTAAGTTTTAACTACACAAGCAGAGCTTTCCGCTCTTAGGACTTTACGCTTGTCTGCACAAAAATTTAAAACCGCCATTCTGAGGCATGACGCAGGCCTTAGCGAATACTTATGGAATTATTTAATTGTCGCTTCTTTATTACTCAAACCCGACAGTCCTGACAGAGCAGCCCTAACCATTCAAGAAAAAGTGTTCATACGTACGTCAAAAATATTCGGGGTTGCCGCTTCATTCAGGCGGACGAACAGCCCAGTCAAAAGAATGAGCGCTCGAATCAGCATTTCTCCTCGGCAGGAATTTATTTGCCAGAAGTTTACCCGGTGTGAGCACAGCCAATACACAGCACTAAGTGAAGGCTTTTGGCTGAGGTCTGGCTAGCCAGGTATATATCAGGAGCGAGTCATTGACTGCAAGCAAAAGTAGGTTCAACCGAATCAACCCGACAAGGCAAAGTCATATTAGTCTTCCGTTTTTCTACCTAAGTTCATAGTTCATCTATTTCCTTAATATGTTGACATTCGATTACTACGCCCATTGTTAGCCTCTATTTCCGATCAATCACATCTCCCACCTTGTTCCGGGAACATTTCTTGCCTATGTTCTCTTTTGCCATTCGCACAAAAACTCATTGATATGTCATTCCCTTCCAAAGAATTTTCGGGAACTTTAGGTAGTACCTTTTAAAAAATATGTGTCGCAATTATGTTCAAATAGAAAACATTCTTTTCCTTCCTCCAGCGCGCAATTTCACAGAGAATTAGAGACATCAAAAGATAGGTTTAAATATATTTCGGGAAATTTCATTTGCAAATGCTTATTGCGCCAAGCGTCATCCTATTGAACTAATAACTTCTGAGAGAGACGTTTTTAGAAATCTAGGTCTTCTGTTCAATAATGACGCCTATTTTATGGATGTATCTTTTTTTACCATATATCTCTCGGAAGTTTGCTATGTCCACATCTACGCAGCTATGATCGGTCGTTATGTTAGTCGCTCATTTTTCTTTTCAAATTCTAGGCGAAGTTGTTACGCTTGTCAACGCTGCTCTCGTCAACAGGTAGTCATAATTTTCTTTTGTTTTATAAGATATGGCTAATTAACCCGATAAACGGCGGTATGGGTTGCCTGTTCTACTTAAATGCATCAGTGGCAGCTTACTGGGGAAGACTCGGTGCCATGGAAGTTCAATGGTTCATGAATCGGGAAAATAACTAATTCATTTCAGTATTCACATTTGTTCATTTGAACATACTGCAGGCCCTTCTCGACCCATGCAGGAGTGGGGACAAAAGTGCAACACTATACATATATTGCCAACATCTCCTGATTCAAATTCTACACACTGTATGAGGTTCGTGAATGATTAAATGGTGTTACAACACACAATATTATTAGCTAATCTATTCCAGTGGTAAATAGCTGACTGAAAAAGTCTGTGAGTATTAATGCTACTTAAATGCAGGTGGATTGGTTTAAAATGGTTCAGTCGCAATTACTGTTTAGGTGGGTCTTGCAAATAATGCGAACGTGATCTGTTGAACTGACCATGCTATAACTGGTAAAGAAATTTGAGTTTCGAGATTATTCTACGTTGCGAAAGACGTTTTAAGTTTTTGCCCTTACGAGTAAGTCTGTAGAAATGGACCGCCTCGCGAAATCTAAATATAGGAACCTCACTGCCAATTTTTGTGTTCGTTCTATTTTACTAATGAGACGTTTTTGATGGGGACTCCGAATGATATCAGCGTACTCTAAGCTCGCTCTTATTAGTGTTTTGTACGCATTTAGTTTAAGTTGATAGATGGACATCTTTCGTTGACTTTCTTTCATGACATTTTCTTGAGCAAGCGAAAGACGCGTTTGATATTATAAGCAGTATTACAATGATAGCATTACAGCGGGTACCTCCTGTACTTAAACGTCTATGAATGGAGGTGGTTTTTTTGTTCCTTTTTAAGCATGAGCTAAAACACCGCGTAGCTTCCGGATGTTACAGTCCAACGACTGGTGTACTTCCTTTCTTCAATGTCTATTGTAAGGTCTCAATAGTTCTGTAAAGGGGCATACATATAATGGCACGATCTTTGGCATGTTATGTGCAGATCGCCTTGACCTGTCTGGTCAAGCCGAGAAAAATGGTCGAGAAAAATGTCCCTGGTTCGCGCGGAAGTCTGCATTTAACCTCGAGAACAAATATCAGACAATTGTCTGCTAGGCTCTTGCACTATCCGAGCGTCTTTACACTCGTCGCTGATAAAACGCCAGTGACGGTGTCTACGGCGAGAATTCAGTATTTTTTTTGGCAAGCTACCACTTAAAAGGATATATTTTACTTGATTGTAATTTTCCGCTTCCGGCACATGCCACATTTACTTATTTTTCAGCGCGATTTCACGACCAGCATATTGTGCAGCAACACAATGATGCATTTTATGAAACAGTCTGCTTCTACAATGTACAGCGTTAAGAAAAGCTAAGTTCACGTCATTCTCGCAGCCTAGCAAGTCGTAGATCGCATGACGTAACCTTTGCCACTTCTGGCACCAAATCACTATGCGCATGTGTAATTTTGACTTCTAAGTGGATTAGCGTCTATTTGAACTGAAACGCAGGTTTTTAACATGTGTTGCTCGGTTATTTGGCGGATTTCCTTCCATGCCCTGCGCTCAGTACTCACCGTGTCGTTACGTCATTCAAGGCGACTCGCAAGGCGGCACCACTGAAAGCATCGATCTCTTCGTAAAATAACGCTGCATATGTGCGTAACACATGTGAACCGTCATCGCTTCGTGGAACTTGCCAACCGCTGCGAAGTCTTTCGCCCCCGTAGACAGAGATTTGCGATTTTGCTACCCGACGAGAGGTAGGGTTGTGCCCTGCGGTGAAGTTTAGACACTACTTCTTCAGGTGGGTGCTGAAATGTGCCAAAAGTTGCGCTGGCCTAGATTGAGTGACAACTCCAGGATTCAGCATTTAGTGCTTGCAAAAGGTGGGTCCCAAAACCATGCATACAAACGGACCAATAGCGGGCAGTTGCATTCGTCTTGGCTTGACGCATTCTGGACTGTGAAAAGTGTCTGCTTATGTAGGAACTTTAGTTGCTATGTCAGGATGGCACTGCTATAATGTAATGATTGTCAAATCTATCCCCACCGTCCACGCGAGTTCACGCTCAGCTTTACCTTTTTTTCAACACCAAGAACGCCTCATTAAGAGAACTCGTGATCGCAGTATTTCTCCCTAGTACGTAGGGCGAAATATTACGTGTTTTGCTGTCAATAATTCTCGCACGATTCAGCGGTTCACGGCAGTGCTCAATACACAGACATTCCTGACTGACTTGAACTGCATAAGTGAGATGAGAATCTCACAGTTCTGTTCACTTACGGTGTAGCTAGGTATCCGAAAAGAACCATATGTTTCTGCATGCTCAAATCAAATGCAGAATTCGAAAGAGCAAGTAACCTCAAGAAACGCGCCCCATCGTCGCAAAATAGACGGGATTATTTGCCTTCACCAAAAGGCAGGGAAAAGGTAGCTGCGGCTACGTAAGGCGACATGTAGGTCAAACACACCTGCAACATTGGTCTCAACATCTCTGCCGGAGAGTAGAGGCAAGGCAGGCTAGCCTTCCTTGTCAGAGGATGTATTCATGGTAGAAGTCATATGATCACTCGCTGCACTCTAAGCACTGGTGGACATATCTCATGTAACTTGCACGTACGTCACGTCGCGGACGCTTAGGCATCCATTTCATCAGCTAGGTATCCACGGGCATCATAATCGGCGTGATAAATGGTCGGCAGAGCACCATGCTTCAGCCATTGGCGAGGTCGTGACGGCGGATTCAGTCACGGCGGATTTGGGCTGAAGCAAACAGCCTGGAAATGACGTTCACAAATGCGGCTGTTGTTTCCCGGGGACCAGTCCTGACGTCCGGAAGCGCGCACGAACTCGATCCATTTAGGCCGCCAAGGCTCGTCGAGGGAAAATACATGTAAAGATACGCCTGACCCCTACTTCGACAGAAAGAACAAGACAACACAGAACCCTTTCGGCATTGTGGCCTGAAAAAATAAGGCCTGGGGCGCAGACTCACGGAATCGCCGTGTCGCCGACAAGTGCACAGCGTTCGGCGCACGCAGAGAATGCTATCAGCAAGTGCGGCAAAACAGAAGAACACCAGGAGAGGCTATGACCTCACCACTGCTCGCTGCGCCAGAACGGTGCTTCACTACCGATGTGACGTCCTGGAAGTAGGGGGTCCCCCTCGGCTCACCTTTGCTGAAGTTAATTGCGCGATGTACTGCGTGTAGCACACGACCGCCCCCGATCGAACTTTAAAATTCATTTAAGATATGTTCCAAGCCATATTCACTGTCGATATTTGGTACGTGAGGTATGCATGTTCATGGAAATCAATCCCACGGGCTGTCTCAACAGCGAAATTTTGGTGCCAGTGCCACATGAAGGTAACTTCCCACCGGTGTGGTCACGAACGTATGTCGTGCAAAATATTCAAGCGAGCTCAACCTAAGGCAGAGGTTCAGTTGCCTATCTGTTCGATACGTGTGGGATGGTGTGCGTGCGTTTGTATGTGTCTGTGGGCGTGCATGTACACGCTTTCTAAAGAATTTCGCGTTCACCAAGGCAGTGCTTGTACCCACCTAACTACTAAAATCCAATTTAAACTACTATATTGCTTCACGCGCAAGGTATGGCTTAGGTGTTTATAGCACCTGGTCTCATATAATATCGGCCAAATTTTCACAAGGTGGCCGAGCTGAAGTGCAGATCAAACACCTTTAACTGCTCTTTCTTTCCTTGGACAATCGCCTAGTGGAAAGCCTTATATCCAGATACTGTAGAACGTACTGACATTGAATCGTTTGTACAGGCAATCAGAAATGTAGCACCATAGGCGCCACTACGTATGAAGCGTCATGTAACATCATGTACTCACTTGCTATCGGTTTTTTCTCTTGCAGTGTTCGAATAAAAGGTGACCATTCTTATTTTCCGCCTCTTTGTACTATGGATGTGGGCAGTGACTGCTGCAGAATTTCTTTCCTTTCTTTTTTGTATATTTTTCTACCAATGTCATTTCTTCGAATATTGTTCGTTACCTCGAGCTTATTTTGTGTTGCTATGTTGTTTGTATATGCCCTGCTCCTGCCTAAGGCCTCCACAGAAGGTCGGCAGTATGTAAGAAAATAAAATAAATAAACATGAAATACACCAACGAGTATTTTTGAGAGAGAGAGAGAGAGAGAGAACATTTTATTGATGAATCCGGAGATGTTAGCCTGGTTAATGGCCTGGCTTGCTACTCCAGGTATTTAGCGGTGATTATGATATTTACAGTGATCACGTCTAACACAACACGTACATACGGTCACACTTACTCACACACTCATATATACATATATACACCATAACTCAGTTTACAGCGTTTCATTGAGGCATGTTGCCCGTAGAAACGCTATCAGCGCCTTAGTGCTACGTAGTGCGCAGGCGCTGTCTTGCCACGGGCCTAGGAGATGCCGCAGCTCCAAGGTCGCACCGTGTTGCAAGTGAAGCGCTGCCTTCAGAGTCTTTCTATCCGACTCGTAGCGCTGGCAGTTGCACAGCACGTGTTCAATGTCCTCTCTTGTGTTGCATGTGGAGCACAATGGAGAATCAGACTGTTGTATTTTGTGCTTATAATCTCTCGTGTATGCTACATTAAGTCTTAATCGGTGAAGGCACGCTTCATCTCGCCTGGCTAAACCTTGTGGTACGTGGAAGCTGCAGGCTGGGTCAATAGCGTGTAATGGTCCGTACTGGTATCTTGAACCACACCAGAAGTACGCTGCTGATTCCAGGCAATGTCGATACCATAGCGGCCGCATCTTTTCTTGAAAGAGGTATGGCTGTTAGTGGTGTTTTAGTTCCATGGGCTGCTCTGGCAGCACTGTCGGCCCGAACGTTTCCGTATATTCCACAATGGGCTGGTAACCACTGGAATACAACGCGGTGATTAAGTTCATGAGCATTATTGCCTAGCCGCTTGATGTCCAAAACCAGTTGTTCTTGGGCTCGTGGTGACTTCAGGGACTGCAGCGCCTCTCCCGAATCATAGAATATTACCCAGGAATCAGGTGTCTGAGCTACGATCTAAATAAGCGCTCTCCGCAGCGCAGCCAGCTCAGTAGCTGTGGCAGATGTGCGGTGACCCAAGGTGGCAGAAATTGACATGTTTGCCGACGGGATCCACAGACCTATTGCCCATGATGTAGCTGTAACAGAGCCATCAGTGTAAATGTGGCGGCAGGATCTGTAGTTGGCGTTAATATGCTCCAGGGCGACATATTTCAGTGCTGGAGCTGGCGTGTTACTTTTACTCTTGATGCCCGGTACAGTCGTGACTATGGCCGAAGAAGGTAGTTTCCATGGCGGCCTTCCCGGAATTGATGGCTTTTCGTGTACATCAGCGGGAGAAGGGTCTGTACTTCGGATGTGGTGGCTGATGCAAGCGGATGGTTGTGAACTCTAGGAGCAAAACGCACACAGGCTCGAAGAAACTCTTGCTTCAGTACCATCGAAGTAACATGTGCATAACTGATGAGTATAAAGACAAAACCGCATCAGCAGAGACATGCTCGCAGTGAGCGCATGTGCGAACATTGTGACCTTGGCTAGACATCGCGTAGATTGACAATACTCTGAGCCTGTCATTATTAATTGGCGGTCCTCATACTGACTTGGAACAAAGGGAATGAACGGACCTCGCGCAAGCTTCGATTATCCCATATTTGTCCATCAAAACACAGCATATGCACAAATTTCTTTCCGATGCATGCAAGAAAGGAAATATCCATGTGTTCGCTTAAGCATTTATTTTGTTTTACACTTTTCGGCAGCACTCCGAGAACGTTAGCAACAAAACATCAGAGAGAGGTGTCCGCATCAGGCGACAACCAGATGCTTCTAAATAGTTGACGGGGTACGGGATACTCTGGCAGTCGTCCGTATAAATACTTTGAGCACGTATTCCCGGCCGCTCGCAGATTTTGTTAAAACATCTTTTCACAAGGAAGAAGGTACTGTATTTCCCTCCTTTGTAGTGCGCCGTTTCGTATGTGAAATTCGCATTCGTCTCGGTCACCTAAAAGGAGGTAAAGTCATTTTAACCTGGACGTAGCCTCTGTATGTTGACGCCAGAATCTAAATGGAGAGTGCACAGAGTAGCAATACTGTTGTTCACACCCCATTTATTTCATGGGACCCAGGAAGGGGAAGATTCCAATAACCCAGGGAATATTAAAAAAGAGCTCGCTCAATGCATACGTTTAGTAGTATGCGAAGACCGGTGCAGCATAATCGAGAGCACTTTTTTTTACTCTGCCTGCATAAATGAGTCCTATGACATCTTACGGAAGATTGGCAACTTCATCTGCTACTAGCAGCGTTAGGTACTAATTGAAAATGTAACATCCCTCGCAAATTGAGCCAGAATACTGCAAGTCGAGTGTGACCTTTGAAGTGGGATTATCCAGAGCCTAATAAGTTCTTTTTCTTTATTTTTTTCGCAAAATATATCATCTATATATAAAGCGAGTCAACTATGCAAAAGAAGGGGAGTATTATAAGAAAAATACAACATTATTTACATAATTTCTTGGAGTATCACCTCCCACCTTAAATAAAGTTTTCGCCTTGAAGGTAATGGTACTTCTAGATTGCTCAGGGATTTCTTCCTGGGTCCAGATAAAATTTGACGTCGCAATTCTTTTTTCAACACCAAGAACGCCTCATTAAGAGAACTCGTGATCGCAGTATTTCTCCCTAGTACGTAGGGCGAAATATTACGTGTTTTGCTGTCAATAATTCTCGCACGATTCAGCGGTTCACGGCAGTGCTCAATACACAGACATCCTGACTGACTTGAACTGCATAAGTGAGATGAGAATCTCACAGTTCTGTTCACTTACGGTGTAGCTAGGTATCCGAAAGAACCATATGTTTCTGCATGCTCAAATCAAATGCAGAATTCGAAAGAGCAAGTAACCTCAAGAAACGCGCCCCATCGTCGCAAAATAGACGGGATTATTTGCCTTCACCAAAAGGCAGGGAAAAGGTAGCTGCGGCTACGTAAGGCGACATGTAGGTCAAACACACCTGCAACATTGGTCTCAACATCTCTGCCGGAGAGTAGAGGCAAGGCAGGCTAGCCTTCCTTGTCAGAGGATGTATTCATGGTAGAAGTCATATGATCACTCGCTGCACTCTAAGCATGGTGGACATATCTCATGTAACTTGCACGTACGTCACGTCGCGGACGCTTAGGCATCCATTTCATCAGCTAGGTATCCACGGGCATCATAATCGGCGTGATAAATGGTCGGCAGAGCACCATGCTTCAGCCATTGGCGAGGTCGTGACGGCGGATTCAGTCACGGCGGATTTGGGCTGAAGCAAACAGCCTGGAAATGACGTTCACAAATGCGGCTGTTGTTTCCCGGGGACCAGTCCTGACGTCCGGAAGCGCGCACGAACTCGATCCATTTAGGCCGCCAAGGCTCGTCGGGGAAAACATGTAAAGATACGCCTGACCCCTACTTCGACAGAAAGAACAAGACAACACAGAACCCTTTCGGCATTGTGGCCTGAAAAAATAAGGCCTGGGGCGCAGACTCACGGAATCGCGTGTCGCCGACAAGTGCACAGCGTTCGGCGCACGCAGAGAATGCTATCAGCAAGTGCGGCAAAACAGAAGAACACCAGGAGAGGCTATGACCTCACCACTGCTCGCTGCGCCAGAACGGTGCTTCACTACCGATGGACGTCCTGGAAGTAGGGGGTCCCCTCGGCTCACCTTTGCTGAAGTTAATTGCGCGATGTACTGCGTGTAGCACACGACCGCCCCGATCGAACTTTAAAATTCATTAAGATATGTTCCAAGCCATATTCACTGTCGATATTTGGTACGTGAGGTATGCATGTTCATGGAAATCAATCCCACGGGCTGTCTCAACAGCGAAATTTTGGTGCCAGTGCCACATGAAGGTAACTTCCCACCGGTGTGGTCACAAACGTATGTCGTGCAAAATATTCAAGCCAGCTCAACCTAAGGCAGAGGTTCAGTTGCCTATCTGTTCGATACGTGTGGGATGGTGTGCGTGCGTTTGTATGTGTCTGTGGGCGTGCATGTACACGCTTTCTAAGAATTTCGCGTTCACCAAGGCAGTGCTTGTACCCACCTAACTACTAAAATCCAATTTAAACTACTATATTGCTTCACGCGCAAGGTATGGCTTAGGTGTTTATAGCACCTGGTCTCATATATCGGCCAAATTTTCACAAGGTGGCCGAGCTGAAGTGCAGATCAAACACCTTTAAATGCTCTTTTTTCCTTGGACAATCGCCTAGTGGAAAGCCTATATCCAGATACTGTAGAACGTACTGACATTGAATCGTTTGTACAGGCAATCAGAAATGTAGCACCATAGGCGCCACTACGCATGAAGCGTCATGTAACATCATGTACTCACTTGCTATCGGTTTTCTCTTGCAGTGTTCGAATAAAGGTGACCATTCTATTTTCCGCCTCTTTGTACTATGGATGTGGGCAGTGACTGCTGCAGAATTTCTTTCCTTTCTTTTTTGTATATTTTTCTACCAATGTCATTTCTTCGAATATTGTTCGTTACCTCGAGCTTATTTTGTGTTGCTATGTTGTTTGTATATGCCCTGCTCCTGCCTAAGGCCTCCACAGAAGGTCGGCAGTATGTAAGAAAATAAAATAAATAAACATGAAATACACCAACAAGTATTTTTGAGAGAGAGAGAGAGAACATTTTATTGATGAATCCGGAGATATTAGCCTGGTTAATGGCCTGGCTTGCTACTCCAGGTATTTAGCGGTGATTATGATATTTACAGTGATCACGTCTAACACAACACGTACATACGGTCACACTTACTCACACACTCATATATACATATATACACCATAACTCAGTTTACAGCGTTTCATTGAGGCATGTTGCCCGTAGAAACGCTATCAGCGCCTTAGTGCTACGTAGTGCGCAGGCGCTGTCTTGCCACGGGCCTAGGAGATGCCGCAGCTCCAAGGTCGCACCGTGTTGCAAGTGAAGCGCTGCCTTCAGAGTCTTTCTATCCGACTCGTAGCGCTGGCAGTTGCACAGCACGTGTTCAATGTCCTCTCTTGTGTTGCATGTGGAGCACAATGGAGAATCAGACTGTTGTATTTTGTGCTTATAATCTCTCGTGTATGCTACATTAAGTCTTAATCGGTGAAGGCACGCCTCATCTCGCCTGGCTAAACCTTGTGGTACGTGGAAGCTGCAGGCTGGGTCAATAGCGTGTAGTGGTCCGTACTGATGTCCTGAATCACACAAGAAGTGTCGCTGCTGATTCCAGGCAAATGTCGATACCATAGTGGCCGCATCTTTTCTTGAAAGAGGTATGGCTGTCAGTGGTGTTTTAGTTCCATGGGCTGCTCTTGCAGCACTGTCGGCCCGAACGTTTCCGTATATTCCACAGTGGGCTGGTAACCACTGGAATACAACGCGGTGATTAAGTTCATGAGCATTATTGCCTAGCCGCTTGATGTCCAAAACCAGTTGTTCTTGGGCTCGTGGTGACTTCAGGGGCTGCAGCGCCGCTCCCGAATCATAGAATATTACCCAGGAATCAGGTGTCTGAGCTACAATGTAAATAAGCGCTCTCCGCAGCGCAGCCAGCTCAGTAGCTGTGGCAGATGTGCGGTGACCCAAGGTGGCAGAAATTGACATGTTTGCCGACGGGATCCACAGACCTATTGCCCATGATGTAGCTGTAACAGAGCCATCAGTGTAAATGTGGCGGCAGGATCTGTAGTTGGCGTTAATATGCTCCAGGGTGACATATTTCAGTGCTGGAGCTGGCGTGTTACTATTACTCTTGATGCCCGGTACAGTCGTGACTATGGCCCAAGAAGGTAGTTTCCATGGCGGCCTTGTCGGAATTGATGGCTTTTCGTACATCAGCGGGAGAAGGGTCTGTACTTCGGATGTGGTGGCTGATGCAAGCGGGTGGTTGTGAACCCTAGCAGCAAAACGCACACAGGCTCGAAGAAACTCTTGCTTCAGTACCATCGAAGTAACATGTGCATAACTGATGAGTATAAAGACAAAACCGCATCAGCAGAGACATGCTCGCAGTGAGCGCAGGTGCGAACATTGTGACCTTGGCTAGACATCGCGTAGATTGACATACCCTGAGCCTGTTCATTATTAATTGGCGGTCCTCATACTGACTTGGAACAAAGGGAATGCACGGACCTCGCGCAAGCTTCGATTATCCCATATTTGTCCATCAAACACACGCATATGCACAAATTTCTTTCCGATGCATGCAAGAAAGGAAATATCCATGTGTTCGCTTAAGCATTTATTTGTTTTACACTTTTTCGGCAGCACTCCGAGAACGTTAGCAACAAACATCATAGAGAGGTGTCCGCATCAGGCGACAAACCAGATGCTTCTAAATAGTTGACGGGGTACGGGATACTCTGGCAGTCGTCAGTATAAAATACTTGAGCACGTATTCCGGCCGCTCGCAGATTTTGTAAAACATCTTTTCACAAGGAAGAAGGTACTGTATTTCCCTCCTTTGTAGTGCGCCGTTTCGTATGTGAAATTCGCATTCGTCTCGGTCACCTAAAAGGAGGTAAAGTCATTTTAACCTGGACGTAGCCTCTGTATGTTGACGCTAGAATCTAAATGGAGAGTGCACAGAGTAGCAATACTTGTTCTACACCTCATATTATTTCATGGGACCCAGGAAGGGGGAAGATTCCAATAACCCAGGGATATATTAAAAAAGAGCTCGCTTCAATGCATTACGTTTAGTAGTATGCGAAGACCGGTGCAGCAATAATCGTAGAGCACTTTTTTTTTTACTCTGCCTGCATAAATGAGTCCCTATGACATCTTACGGAACATTTGGCAACTTCATCTGCTACTAGTAGCGTTAGGTACTAATTGAAAATGTAACATCCCTCGCAACTTGAGCCAGAATACTGCAAGTCGAGTGTGACCTTTGAAGTGGGATTATCCAGAGCCCTAATAAGTTCTTTTTCTTTATTTCTTTCGCAAATATATCATTCTATATCATAAAGCGAGTCAACTATGCAAAAGAAGGGGAGTATTATAAGAAAAATACAACATTCGGTCGTTGTTGGTGTGCCACAAGGAAGTATTTTAGGGCCACTTTTATTTTTGATTTACATAAATGACATTGTACACTGCACAGACAACGCAACGTTTGTATCATACGCAGATGATACGACAGTTTTATTACAAGGGAGCTTGGAAAACAGAGATAGAGGTAATGGCTAATAAACGCTGTCTGACATAGACTCCTGGGCCTCGGCGAATTTATTAAAATAACCCTTTAAAACGCAGTAATTTTATATATGCCTAAAGGAAAAATCTCGACAAATAATATATTTATTTCTGGCTCTCAGCATTAGATATGGTAGATTCCCGCCTTAGTGCTACGTAGTGCGCAGGCGCTGTCTTGCCACGGCCTAGGAGATGCCGCAGCTCCAAGGTCGCACCGTGTTGCAAGTGAAGCGCTGCCTTCAGAGTCTTTCTATCCGACTCGTAGCGCTGGCAGTTGCACAGCACGTGTTCAATGTCCTCTCTTGTGTTGCATGTGGAGCACAATGGAGAATCAGACTGTTGTATTTTGTGCTTATAATCTCTCGTGTATGCTACATTAAGTCTTAATCGGTGAAGGCACGCTTCATCTCGCCTGGCTAAACCTTGTGGTACGTGGAAGCTGCAGGCTGGGTCAATAGCGTGTAATGGTCCGTACTGGTATCTTGAACCACACCAGAAGTACCGCTGCTGATTCCAGGCAAATGTCGATACCATAGCGGCCGCATCTTTTCTTGAAAGAGGTATGGCTGTTAGTGGTGTTTTAGTTCCATGGGCTGCTCTGGCAGCACTGTCGGCCCGAACGTTTCCGTATATTCCACAATGGGCTGGTAACCACTGGAATACAACGCGGTGATTAAGTCATGAGCATTATTGCCTAGCCGCTTGATGTCCAAAACCAGTTGTTCTTGGGCTCGTGGTGACTTCAGGGGCTGCAGCGCCTCTCCCGAATCATAGAATATTACCCAGGAATCAGGTGTCTGAGCTACAATGTAAATAAGCGCTCTCCGCAGCGCAGCCAGCTCAGTAGCTGTGGCAGATGTGCGGTGACCCAAGGTGGCAGAAATTGACATGTTTGCCGACGGGATCCACAGACCTATTGCCCATGATGTAGCTGTAACAGAGCCATCAGTGTAAATGTGGCGGCAGGATCTGTAGTTGGCGTTAATATGCTCCAGGGCGACATATTTCAGTGCTGGAGCTGGCGTGTTACTTTTACTCTTGATGCCCGGTACAGTCGTGACTATGGCCGAAGAAGGTAGTTTCCATGGCGGCCTTCCCGGAATTGATGGCTTTTCGTGTACATCAGCGGGAGAAGGGTCTGTACTTCGGATGTGGTGGCTGATGCAAGCGGATGGTTGTGAACTCTAGGAGCAAAACGCACACAGGCTCGAAGAAACTCTTGCTTCAGTACCATCGAAGTAACATGTGCATAACTGATGAGTATAAAGACAAAACCGCATCAGCAGAGACATGCTCGCAGTGAGCGCATGTGCGAACATTGTGACCTTGGCTAGACATCGCGTAGATTGACAATACTCTGAGCCTGTTCATTATTAATTGGCGGTCCTCATACTGACTTGGAACAAAGGGAATGCACGGACCTCGCGCAAGCTTCGATTATCCCATATTTGTCCATCAAAACACACGCATATGCACAAATTTCTTTCCGATGCATGCAAGAAAGGAAATATCCATGTGTTCGCTTAAGCATTTATTTTGTTTTACACTTTTTCGGCAGCACTCCGAGAACGTTAGCAACAAACATCATAGAGAGGTGTCCGCATCAGGCGACAAACCAGATGCTTCTAAATAGTTGACGGGGTACGGGATACTCTGGCAGTCGTCAGTATAAAATACTTTGAGCACGTATTCCGGCCGCTCGCAGATTTTGTAAAACATCTTTTCACAAGGAAGAAGGTACTGTATTTCCCTCCTTTGTAGTGCGCCGTTTCGTATGTGAAATTCGCATTCGTCTCGGTCACCTAAAAGGAGGTAAAGTCATTTTAACCTGGACGTAGCCTCTGTATGTTGACGCCAGAATCTAAATGGAGAGTGCACAGAGTAGCAATACTTGTTCTACACCTCATATTATTTCATGGGACCCAGGAAGGGGAAGATTCCAATAACCCAGGGATATATTAAAAAAGAGCTCGCTTCAATGCATTACGTTTAGTAGTATGCGAAGACCGGTGCAGCAATAATCGTAGAGCACTTTTTTTTTACTCTGCCTGCATAAATGAGTCCCTATGACATCTTACGGAAGATTTGGCAACTTCATCTGCTACTAGCTAGCGTTAGGTACTAATTGAAAATGTAACATCCCTCGCAAATTGAGCAGAATACTGCAAGTCGAGTGTGACCTTTGAAGTGGATTATCCAGAGCCCTAATAAGTTCTTTTTCTTTATTTTTTTTTCGCAAATATATCATTCTATATCATAAAGCGAGTCAACTATGCAAAAGAAGGGGAGTATTATAAGAGGAAATAAATTGATTGATTGATTGATTGATTATTTACATAATTTCTTGGAGTATCACCTTCCACCTTAAATAAAGTTTTCGCCTTGAAGGTAATGGTACTTCTAGATTAGCTCAGGGATTTCTTCCTGGGTCCAGATAAAATTTGACGTCGCAATTCTTTTTTTCAAGCATTACGAAACACACCAGACTAGCAAGCTTATCACACGCTATACTCAAACCACGGCAAATCTATTTATGCAACGCAGGCTCGCGCGATTCTTTGCTGCGTTTTCGACTGTTCCTATCTGTTGGCTTCCATCTACAGCCCCACGGCAACGGGGCACGTGCAGTCAGGCGACCTGTGCAGCTCCTGTGAGGTGTCGCTCCATGGCGCGGTCCGTGGCGTCCTTGGAAGTAGCTTCAGCAAATTATATTGCTAGTCAGTTTCGTAGTTGGAGCTGGTGAATTCCGATATATTTCAATTAGTCCGCTTAAAGTCTTCATCTCCGTTGCTTCTGCTTCCCACTTACGACTGCGCAATTGGACCCGGGTCCTCAGACTCCAGCGGTTGCGGAACATCTGACAACGGCTGTGAAGTAGCGAATGGCGCTAATAACATTCAACGCACGCTTCCTTTCAAGCGGAGCTAGTCTTGTGGTGTTAATCGACGAGCTATAAGGCGCTATCTGGGATACAAAGTTCTTGTTGAAATCGGAAGAGTAGGAGAAACAGGCATTTAAAACGAATATGCTATACTCCATGGGGCTCTCAGAAAAGAAGGAATGTTGCATAGGATTTTTAAACCACATAAATCGCGAGTGACTGAATGAATTCTAAAGAATCCATGAAAGAGTGGCGTGCACAACTCGGAGCATGTGACAGCATGTTACATAACAGAACATGTTCACAATTGTTGATGATTTGTGGGGTTTAACGTCCCAAAACCAGCTCTGATTATGAGAGACGCCGTAGTGGAGGGCTCCGGAAATTTTGACCACCTGGGGTTCTTTAACGTGCACTGACATCGCACAGCACACGGGCCTCAACATTTCGCCTCCATCGAAATGCAGCCGCCGCAGCCGGGATTCGATCCCGCGACCCTCGGATCAGCAGCCGAGTACCATAGCCACTAGACCACCGTGGCGGGGCATCTCAACAGATGTGTCTGAGTGCTTACTGAGGCTTACAGACATGCATAAGGGCACTCGCCTTGTGACGTTTCGATAAATTAAGTTAGCAACATGCACTCTTTCAGTGATGACTATTACGTACGGCTTAGACACTTTCAAAGGTGAATGCCGGCCCGTTTTCTTTATCTATGTACCCATTACCAAAAGTTTGTTTCCATCTTTTATTAGGGGAAATGTCTCAAGAGGCTGGGCACCCCTCCGTGATACCTTTGCGAGAAATTCTACGGCACTTTCTGAGACATGTCCGAAAAACTCACGTGACTCGGTAATAAAGTATTCGCTCGAAGTTATTTCACGTCACAGTGACGTATCAGAAGGTTAAATGATCGCGTGACCTGTGACAGGTCACGTGTCAGGGTAACATAGTTCTATTTCATGTCGAATTCTTCACAGAGGTTCCCGCGAAGGAAGCCTACAAAAGAAAATTATACGGTTTGGGCAAGAATCGAACATGGCCTTCGTCAAAGTGCGCGAGCATTGATGCACGACTGTCGTTACCGGTGGCCTTACCGGCGGCGGAGCATATCGCACCGTGTTCCATGCTCTACCAATTTCGCCACCATCGAAAAGGGAGACGGAAATGCTAGGCGCCCGTTACCGTACTCCGCGCAGTTGCATCACACGGACGGCCCAGTCACTTCGCGCCATCTCCACAGCTCATAAAGGCTTGCGGCGTTATCCTTCCTCTGCGCCCCGTTTGTCTTGCTCTGGTGAGTATGTGGCGGCGCCTTCCGTAGGTTTTGCACAGGTCCGAACTTGATGCGTTGGTCCAAAAGTAGGACGGCACGTTCATGATCTGCTGTACGCTGACTTAAGAGCTTTATGGAATTTGATAGTCGGATAATGAAGCACAGAAAGCCCTCGCAATGTACGGAAATCAAAGTGGCCTGTTTCGAGTGGTGTAGGAGAGGTCGACTGGCACTTGCGAAGGTGTGACATGAAGCTGCTCGTCACGCTCTAATCCCCTAATCTCTTCCCCATATCCTCCGTAATAGTGACCAAGAGCGGTCCTTGTTTCTTCTCAAAAAAAGGTCACGTTCATTCATTGATGCGTTGTCGATATGCAGCCCGGGTGTCGCATTTTTGAAATAGGACTATAACACCAGTCGAATTTTGCGGTGCTAGCACTTATTGACCTGATGTTTCTTGCAGGGCATCCTTCGTTCACCTCCAGCAAACCGGAAGGTGAGGATTTCTATGATACTGCTAAATTCTGATAAAAGAAACCGTCAGGCAGTAGTTCGACCTAATAGCTCTAAACGATACATATGATATCAAGGCATGTGTTGAGCACTGGGGAGGGCGAAATAAGCGTCCTGATCAATAATAATAAAAGTTATTGGATCGGGCGTTGATTTTCCCTGAACAGATTGTCAATAAGCTGCTGAGTTAGGTGCTGTAAGATAGCAATGGAGTAAGACATGTCTGCTTCGGATTATTGGGTGTGCGCCATACATGCCTGTGTTCGACTAAAGTCCGCCTCGTTCAATGAAAAGTTCACTAAACCTTGAGCGCGGGCGCCGCTGAAGACATTTCAATGGAACACTTAGGTTGCTAAACTTATTTGTTCAATGGTGCGCTAGGTAGCAGCGGGGGCCGTCTTTTACGGTAACTACTAACACTAAATGTTCGTACTTATCGCAAACTCTCTATCATTTCAGACGCGATGCAGTAGATAGGCCTAGTTTATTGCTTCCTGCGCAGGGCCGACGTCGTTGGCCCCACGTCGTTTCTGAGTGTGAAAAAGGCGCATTATCCTCGTGTAAATAAAGGAATTTGTCCCTTTTAGCAATGCTAATATCGGGTACCACCATATCTCCCTTAAACGGGCAAGTTTCAGCCTACTCAACTTTTCTAGAGGAATAATCAAGGGGAATGGATCAAGGGCTCGTTTATTGCTGAGACACAACTGAATAAACCAACAAACAATGACGCCTAGGAAAGCACAGGGGAAGCTATTCAAATTCCTAATTATGGTATCGTAATTTTGGGGTAAGTAGAAAGGAATTAAAGGGGACGAAAAGACAAACCTGCCTTCGGTGGGAATCGAACCCACGATTTCGGATAACGTGTCCGATGCTCTACCAACTGAGCTACGAAGGCGGTCGTCCCTCCATCCACGTTTTTTTTTTTTTTTTTTTTGTATTTGTGTATATGTAATACTGGGAGTGCTAGGCAGCGCCACTCGTAGCCATGGCGGCGAGTGTACGTAGCACACTCTTATTGCCGGGAGGCGTCACGTAGAAGTTTAATTCGTTTCTACTTACCCAAAATTGCAATACCATAATTAGTAATTTGAATACCTTCCCCTCTGCTTTCCTATGCTTCATTGTTTGTTGGTTTATTAACTTTTCTAGAGGGTAACTTGAGTGCAGGAGTTCGGAAGGAGAATGCTCCGGCCGCTTTGGTGTGGAACCCAAGAAAAGTAACTTATGAAGGTGAAGGAATACGTTAGGGGCACCGAGTTGGTCAACATTATTGTTCAGTCCCTACCGCTATAGCGTGGCATTAAAGAACCACGAGGTAGCGTAACGCTGCTACACTGGCTCAGTGTAGCAGTGTTATGCAACCAGGGGGTTCCCCATAAATCTTGTGGTGCAATGTGTGCACTGAATCGTCCTGCAAGATAGCTTTAGCCCCTTATTTCTTTCAGATTAGTATGAAAGTGTCACTGCGTAACAAATCTTCGACCTCCAGATGGTTTTAAAACATGGAATGCGACGAAGGCAATCCTTACTTACCTCCGATCGACCTTGTGAAAACAGCACACGCTCTCGAGGGGCTTGAGTACCTAAGAACCTTTGTCAGCACGGGTGTTCCTGCAAATAAAACTCCACTTGAAATCTCCGAAATAGAACAAGTGCTACAAACATAATCTATGGCACGTGCCCACCGAAACATTGCTCTGTAGTACTCATTACTGCCTAAAAAATTATTCGTAAATCTTTCACGCCAACGCTCCGCTGGTTGTTCATCGATGTGTTCGGTCTGAGGCTTGAGGTTCCCATGAACGACGAAGAGGAAAGACGTATCGATGCCGCGAATGTTCAGATGTTTCTGGCTTCCCTAGTCCAGAATTCTGGCGGCAATAACTCCATAGCTGACGATCAAGGCTTGGTGCCTTTCCTGACGTGATTTTTAATGTGTCAAATTTTCTCATGATATTCTCATGAACGTCACAAGATGTGCACTGAGTTACAAAATCTGCTTTCTTAAAGGAGAGCATTATTATTGTGGGAACTCTGTGCATTTGAAATATGTGATCTTAAATATCGAACATTTCTTAGCGACTTAGAGCACCTTAATTGATCAGTGGTTGTATCTATCTATCTAGCACTCTATGTCGCGGAGTTTTCATGTTTGTTTTCTTACCTTGCTATATACTAAGCTTAGTATAACATGTCATTTGCATGTCTGGCAGAGATGGTAGATCGTTGCACCATTATAATGCCCACTAGGAAACACATCGCGCCATGATTATAGTGTTTGCACAGTTCCTATACACCGCCATGTGCACACAAAGTGAAGAACGCGCTGTCAGTGCCATATATATGTGCGCACGCGCGTGTGTGTGTGTGTGTGTGTGTGTGCGCGCGCGCGCGCGTTGCGCCGCCTAACGTGAGCCAACACCGTCAAATTGAAATCTGCAATGGACAAGAACGGAACCGGAAACATGCGATTCGCATTAGGTTACACATACGCATGTAATGATTCATGATGCCTTAATTAGTCAGTCTACATATTTAACTAGCTAACTTGTTAATTATTGGCCAAAGACCCAAAGTATAATCGCAGATTCTATGAGCACCTTTATAAAGCACCGACAGAATTGTTTAGTCTACGATATATCCGACGCAGTGCTTTTTTGCGCGTTGCGAACAAAGCACGCAAAATCCGCAAAAAAGAAAAGATGTGAAGAAGTGCTTTGAGCACTACTATTCTGCTGCTCCCCAGAGAGCAATACAAAAAAACCGGCGCATCTACGCTTTTTTTTTGTAGAAGTGCATCGCAATAACAGTGGCACGCACAGGAAAATTGACGAGAGTAAGGATTTCAGCAGTAATCAACAAAACACCACGCTGACTAGCCTTAAACAGGACATCTCAACGCTCAATCCTAATGGAAGAGTGCGAGACATGTACACAGGAAATCTTTATTGGTCTAATTTTTGGGAAGGGCGACGCCACTCATTTCTACGGATGAATGAATAACAGCCAATTTCATCCGGCAGACCAAAAGTGCATTGAGAAAGAGCGTATTCAGTAGTAGTTTTGGTAGTGCCATGTACAGCCGCCAGCAAAAGTATACGGACCACGCGAGCGCGTGCCAAACTGGCTTTCCGCTCCACCTAGCGGAACGCCGCCTAACGGCCACCGGAGAGCTCCACCGGAAATTAGTCTACTCGCTACCGGCTAGCATGTAAATTTTTCGGTGCCGTGCACCGCATTGTTAGTTTGCTGTTTCCACGCACAGCGCTCGTCGGCGGTATCTATCTGCCTTGATGGCGGTATCAAAGCCGTCACGGCCTGTATCGACTGGTGTGCCGATGAAGAGATATCAGTTTCGCGAAGCGCTATCGTCATATGAACCCGTGGATTCGGATACCGAAGAGCGCTTGGCGTTAGAAAGAGAAAGGTGGAAAATACTTGTTCACAGTTGGAAAAATAGGCAGGCCCTAGATTTAAGGAGGGATGCTTCTTGCACGTAGCGCTGCTGTCGATCGCAGCTGACGTGACGGAATTGTCGCGAAGAGCCTGTGAGCCACGCGATGCCGTGGCCCGTATACTTTTGCTCGCGCCTGTACGTAATATTTATTTCCCTCGCACTGCGACATGAGGACGAGAAAGCGTCATTGCGAAGGGGCGATTTTCCTGGTTTCTTTGCTGCCTTTTATCGCGCTTGCCGGAATATCCAGTCGACAGCAACGCGTGCTAGAAGTCACCCGGCCATATCGAGACTTCTTTTAGGGCACCAGGGAATGTAGCCCTATTGTACCTTTTAATTTTGGCTATCCCGTGTGAAATAGGCAGATTTCATTTATTTGTTGAAATTAGCAATGTCGGGCTTTTGAAAATATTAGAATGGATGCGCATTTTCTGTGTATGTAATCTCCATTCTTCAATCAGGTATCAGTGTCTGATTGATCCGGTTTTTAAGTTCATTACTCAAATTTTGCTATTTACTGGTCAAACTTTTACATGTGCTACATTTCAGGGCGCGATACCACGAGCAAAGCGATTCTGCTAAAACTGCGCATATATCTGCCGTTCTGTATTCATTAGATTCTGGGGCAGAATTTTTGAGACACCTTGTACATATAATACAGCAGACGTACTGAATACACAAATGTCCGTACATGAGAAACGTGCGACAGTAGCGCTGAGTGACATGTATGATCGGTGACTACATGAAAGTAACTGGAAAACCTGACATGCCTCTCTGAACTTAAACCTGTCGCAATGTGCAAAACAATACGATTTCGTAGGCCCCAAACAAGCACATGCGAGTCACATATTACGCTACATACGGTGACGCATAAACAGCTTCGGTAACTGCAATTCCCACAGTGTACTGAGATATTCCGCATCTACTTATAATTTGTCCTTATTTCTGTACCTCAGGGAATAAAAATGACAATTCGGGATGCATTTCGTATGTCCTTACCGACCGGTTCCTGAACCTCCATGCAAGGATACTCTCCCCGGCACCGCGCTTTGAGTTCGGAGTACAAAATATTTCTATATCTGCGGATGAAAGTACAAAATGTAATGAGGTCATGAGAAAATTACGTGCTCCGACAGACATGTCTGGTGCATGCTTATCTATAGTAAGAATACTGCGCAGCCTACTTATAAGAAGACGTATACCGTACAACCCACTTCAGTGAACTACACTTATGCAGTGACGACGGTGCGAAAGGATATAACATAATGTACACTGCAGTGATGGTTATCAAAGGCTGCCTCAGCAAAACGGCGAGGCGAGCTGGGCTTTACATCTCTGCACCAAAATCTAGCTACGTTGTGGTAGCCAATAATGCGGGACGCAGAAAGCTCACTCAGTGCCCATTTACATTTAGAGTTGGCGTTGTTACGATACCAGAAGTTTCAGAGATCCGCGTACTGGGCCTTGATATTCACCGGTCCGGCAGTGCTGCACAGTGGTTCCACAAAATTAGACAGAGTTTCACACAAACGCTAAATCGCATTCGGCGCACTGCTTCAAAATCAGCTGGAGCTCGTACTGACGTAGCTCGACGAATCGTACGTGCACTCTTGCAGCCACGTATTTTGTACCAAGCGCAATTTCAACGGCTTGTTTTGGCTCAGTTGGCACAATTGGACGCAATAAATCGTGATGCTATGCGCACTATTACTTCGCTAGCTTGAAGCACACCAGTGCCAATTCTGCAGGAATATGCTTAGTTGAACAAAATTGCAGATCTGATGTCGCAGCGTGAACAAGCACGTGAAATAAACAAGCAGCTGGTTTCGGTTGTCGCCGCTTTGCATGCACATTTTCAGCGTGGCGCTCGATTAGAAAATTCCACTGAATCAATGCCTCCTTGGGAATTTACTCACACCACGACTAATGAAACAACGAGGTTACGGGGAAGCGACGTCGAAAATACTGGTGCAAACGAGGCAGTAGATTGTGCATGCGCTGATACTTGCACAGTATATACAGATGCTGCTATTCTACCTGAAGGCGGTACGACGTCCTTCCTCAGTTCTAGCGCATCCTTTCATCAATGGTCACCAACGCTATGCATCTAATGAAGCTAGTACTCTGGTAATGGAACTTCAAGCCATTCATAACACCCTGAAAGACGCCGGCTCTAAGCTACCTACACTTGAGCGACTGGATATAGTCACAGACTCTCTAACGGCTATACAAGAACATAAAATAGTGCACAAGGCAATGGAAATTTGCGAAGCCATACACGCCATGAATCGCAAGGCAACTACGTGCGTCAAGGTACACTCGGTACAAGGACATGCTGCGAACCCTCACAACATTGCTGCCCACCAGGCGGCACACTGTCCTCCTAATCCACATTCCCCTCTCACCTCAGCCCCTCGCCTCCCATTTCGCCCGTAAGAACTCTCTCCGGCAGGACACACGTGCTCTTATCCCACCTTGTGTCTGCTCCCTCCCCCATCACCTTACTAGGGCGTAGGAAGTTGTGCTTAGGAGACTTCGGGCCGGGGTGGCCCTTACACCGGCTGTAATCTCTACGTGGAACTGGTGCACCATACCACTTGGTGATACGTGCCCGTATTGTTCTGTTCCCGTGACGGACGCAGATGCACACCATCTCGTATGGACATGTAAAGGACTCCATCGGGAGCGCTCTCGTCTCCTTAAACAAGACTGTCTCCGCTACCGTGCCTCGACCAGTTATGATCGTTGGATACGCGACTACAGATATCACAAAACACTATTTCGGTTCATACACAACACAGGACTTGCAGCACACATTTAACATAACACACCATAAACTACGCCTGAAGGGCAAGCCCAATTGGCAATAAAAAAAAAGGCAGCTATCTTTTAAGAAATTAGTACGCAGTTCTTTGTCAATACTCGCAATAGCGTTCTACCGTACTCCCGTAGAAGCTGCGCCGCTCATTGATTTCAATTCGTAATGTCGTCTTTCTGTGACATCCTTGCGCGCAACACCACCGCCCCTAGCGGAAGCCTGCCCCCCGACTAGACACGCCTGAAAGTGATTCACTACCATAGAAGAGTAATACGTGCTTCCACAGACAATTCAATTTTCTTTATGTTATCCCATAAAAAATTGCTTAGTATATGCAAACTGATTTAAATAACGGACCCATGCCCAACCGTGTTTTTAGGCCAAATTGCGCTTCGCAGGGTGTATTTACTAGAACATTTTAGTGCTAAAACTCTGCTTGCACTGGGAAAAGTAATTTTTGTTCGGATCTGTTGAAAAATTTGTACACTGAACTTTTTGTTCCCTTTCTTGCCATCGATCATGACAGGCGCTCGGCACAATTCTTCCATATCGCCCTGACATTCACCCATATATGTTACTCTCCAAGGATATTATATTGCCAATCGGAAATCTTAGAATTAAATTCTGTTTACTATTTACACTTGTGATATGTGTGTCGCCTTGCATATAATTGGTCTTAGAGATCGACTTTGGCCATTTTGCCAAATTCTAGTGTTTAGCATTGTTTATTCATTTTTACCTTGTCTGCTTCCCGGCCAGTTCTGATAACAAACGGGGCAGTATTGTTCTAATTTACTTACGTGCGATTTCCTTCAGCAAAGAAGTAGTAGACCTTGTCTAACAATAGCAAGAGATCCTTGTCGTAATATGCGCACTTGAATTCGTCTTCGCTTCCGTACGTGCGACCATATATCCATGTCCTCTCTGTAGTGTTTAAGGTCTGCAAAAATTTTAACGCAATCTTTGGTTTTCGGGTGCCAGTCATGAAGACAATAATAAAGGTGCATGGTTTTCTTATAGTGTTCGAATTAGGACAGCACTATGGAAAAAACATCAGTTCGTAACGGCAAAACGTGTCCTTGTTATGATGTGCACCTGAGCAAAATTAATCTTATGCATGTTCTAGTGAAATAGCATTTAAAGAGAGAGGAATGAAAAGGGCTTGTACCAAGCCCATGTACAACGTGCCTAATTTCTTTTCCGGAGTTTTATATATCTTTGCTGTTACCCATCTCATATTTCAAGCGCGTAGAACATTAGAGGCCCGGGCTGTCGGATCCTCATGTCGCGTGATCACGCTCCAAAACAAGTTGCGGAACCAGGCCTAAAACAAGGCTAACATTACCTAAAACCATTTCAAAATAAAATAACACGACATAGATTAATATTGAATAGAGAAAAACGAACCTATATTGATGTAACTCGCACCCATTCGCCAAAATCAAGTCCAACACATCAGGCCGACACCCGCGCTGCACCAGAGATGGCGCCAAGCCACAATCAAGCGCCCGAGTGCGCCATCCATCAGCGCTCCTCCAGCTTCCAATCACCGCGCGCTGTGAGGCGAGTGAGTCGCCGCGGGAAACTCATAAGGATATCTCGCGTGCCCCCGAAACAGTAGTACTGCGGGCCTGCCTCGTACGACAGCGAGCGCTGTCTCGCGAAAGACAGCGCTGATGCGACACTAACCCTGAAGTGAAAGCTTAGGATCTCCTCCTACGCACTCCCTCAAACTTCACGTTAGTCCACCAGAATTTAGCCCAGGATATACTACTACATGACATACACATTTTTTTTTATTTTCGCAACGGCGCTTTAGCCGCACGCTGCCGAGGAGTGGGCGCCAACATGAGTGGCGGGGAGGAGGACATTGAGGCACCATAGGTAGCTCTAAGGCGACTCTTTTGTGGATGTTGTTTAAAAGTGATGCCTCAGCAGATGGCTAGTGATTCAGACTTCACGTCTTTTCGTCGCCTTGGCACATGCAGAAAATAAAGTATGGGCAGATTGTGTGTTTTTATTTCGATAACAATCATATGAGCGGTCTTGACGGGTTTTCGCTGTCGCCGTCATGTCGCGTATAAAGACCAAAGTGATAACTACCTCCTCCCCGCGCATCGTACCTTCTATGCGCGGGTAAAAGCACGCTAACGGAGCGACGCACGCGGGTGAAGCAGAAACCTAACGAACCCGTCCCTTATCCGTCGCTTGAGGGCGCATGCGATAGCATCACACCGCTCGAGAGGCCTGCGTTGAAGTGGAGGGGGAAACATCCTGCCCGCCTTTAACGAGTATAAAAAGATGCGTTGGGGCGAGGGGGGGGGGGGTAGTGCTTGTCGCTCGAGCAACTACTGCGGCCTTCGTGTGGTCGGTAGCCATCAGACGTGCAGCGTACCGAGGAGCAGCGCCTTGATCGCGTGCTCCGTTACGGGCGGCTAGCCTACAGTCGCAACGACGGCAATGCCCTCACCACACAGCGCTCACGCGAATGCGTCTACGGGTGCCGGAAGGAACTTGTTCGCTTGATGCCGCTGTGCTGGGCCAAGTTTCTCGATGGTGCGAAATGCACGCTGCTTAGCGCGGGCCAAGACATCAAAACAACACGGCATAGCCAGGGATAGGTCAGCTAAGATACCCCGCCCCCCCAGGTAAGCGACAATTGCGTCACTAATGCCAATTAGTCCCCTGGTGTTTAGTAGGTTAACCTGTGAAAGCAAAAAACAGTTTAAAAATGCTGATGCTGCCATGGCAATGCTTTTGTTGATGACAGAGGAGGAAATGCCGAGCTTCTTGTCCGCTATGCGCTCGACAAGCGCGCGACTGCCTTGTGAGTCGCAAGCGGAAAACTGCTGCTGCATGTCTTGTTTTCTGCAGCTTTCGGTTTCTCGGACTTTCAGCACGTCCACAAATCAGTTTTTTTGGAAGTATTCTCAGTTCAATACGCGCGCCAGCACGCCTTGAAGCGTGACAATTTTGTTTGAGCAAGAAAAAGGAGCAGTCGGAAAATGTGGTTTATTCACTGATTTTATTAGCGACGTATTGGAAACGATAAAACTCAATACATGCCACAATAGCACAGAGCTGTGTATCTCGTACAGTAAATACAAATGCTCGCATTCTGTATCGGTTAGACAAAGAAAAGAGAAGTCGTCACCCAATTCATCGGTATGCAGAATATCGCTGCAGGGGTCACCACGTTCATTGGACTGTACACAATACAATTCTCCAGAAACGACGGTTCATAGTAACACGTTCGTGAATATGAACTGATCATGCAGTGCAGATGACCAGAGCGTTGAGCCCAACACTACCAGCTCTTTTTTTCTTTTCTATGAAACTTGTTAGTCGAACGAACCTTCCATAGCAAGCTAATTTCCTACATAACCCAGCTTGTGCTAATGTACCCTTAATATTGAGCAAATTATATTTACATTTTAATACTTGGCCTTATTTCTCGATACATCGTGTAAACCCTCCTTCAAAACTGTAGCGTTGCTAGAAGGGCATCATTACAGAATTATACAGCCGTATATTGCAGTTATTCATCGTAATTTGTAAAGCACATATTTTCAATCACAGTTTAGACATGAGTATCATAATCCTACTATATCAAACAACAAATGTCATCCTGCAGACAAAGCTTTCCGTCGAGAAAAAGTAAATGCAGTATATGGAAGTGGTGATGGTTGATCATCATTGGGAATACGGCCAGGACAGAGCGATGCGTAAAGACATTACGGAACGCGTAGCATCGGCACATGGAGAAATGTTCACAAAAGTAACTCAGATCGACTGCATTTAATGAATCAGCCTTGGCAGATAGCTCAGAACAAGTCTACTCTGACCGATTTTCAAGACATTCCTCTAATATGACTGAATCTTATAAAGCATTTATTTTATAGAGCTCATAAGCTCAGCTTCGTGCGTCATGTTGGAAGCATGGGGCAAAATTGAGCTGTACCATCAGTTTTATAATTTTCTGGAGGTAATTTGTGATTTGACTTTCGAAGATGCCTTAGCAAACCGGTGAAAGCCCCTTAACTTTACTGATACACTTGCTTGTGGCACAGCGTGCTTTCTTGGCTCACAAAAATACTTCTGGCTTTTCTAGAAGGAGCTTCTTCCTCCTTATTTGCTATTAAAATGAAAGTATTCATGGCAAGAATTCCGAGTAGTATTAGTGCTTGTGCAACTTCACCGCATCAAATTCAACATCTCAAAATTCGTGTATCGCAGCAGTGAATTATAGCGCAACAGTGTGAGCTATGAATGTCTGTATAAAGACAATACCTTGTACGCTGTTTGCGCATATATCTAAATGTGCTAAAGTGTCTTGTTTTGGCAAGGTTCGCGTGGGCGCTTTCGGCGAAGTGGTCCAAGCACAGGTGGTAACCGTTGTACATCTACTCCTATGTGAATCCCTCAGGTCTGTCCTTTTGGCGTCATTCCGCCATACGTCACACCTAGAAAATGAAATAAATAACACCATAGATATCAATAAGCAACACGTAAAAGCGACACTAATATAGAAAGTGCGAAAATGGGAGAAAAGAATGTGTCACAGATTCCAAAGCGAAGCGCAGCTCGGCCTCAGCGCAGGTAACACGAACTTCCCGTAACACGGAAGGTAAGCAGTCACTCCTACGTAAAGGATTTTTTAGGCTTGTTTCTTAAACATTCAAACGTGGTAATGCACTACAAGAAACTGGCCGTCGGAATGCTTTAAAGCCGAACTAGTTCGTGGAAGAAGCGCATTCGGCGAACATACTTTCCCAGATTTCACCTCGAAGAAAAAACAAATGAAGAGCACCGCTTACAAAACCGATACCTGAGCGATATTTCCGTCTGCGCGTCAGATGGCATCAATCGGCTCAGGAGAAACTTCCCAGAAGTAGCTTTACATGCTTACAACATTAGTGAAAAATGCGCAGTGCAAAGCAAAAAGATAACTGTAAAGCAACAACAGAAGTTTTGTCGGTCCGCCCGTAGCCGTTTTGACAAGGATAGCACTTGCTCTTCATGCCAAACAAAAATTGTCCTTACCTTTCGTCCGCTGGGAAGCGGAAAATTTTCGCTACGCTGTTTCCTCCCGTGTTGTCTCACCAAAAAAGTAGCGCAGCTCGCCTTGTGTCCTTTTCCTAGTTTCGCCGACGTTTTGACCGCGTTCGCACTCAAAAACACCGAAATGTTCGCCTTCAAGGCATTCTAAAAAATTTAACACGTGCACAGTGAAAACGGCAGGAGCTGACGAACGGAATGGCAGCAGACTAGATAAGAGCGAAAGCGATGCAGCGTCCGGATAAATATATAGGGTGTTAAAAAAAAAGAAAATAGCCAAGGGCACATTTTATTTCTGCGCATAATTGCATAACTTATGCGTAGGTTGGAAAGATAAGGCCACGCATGCAAAAGTTGCTGAATTTTCGCTTCCTACCAAAACAATGGCCGACGCTTTATTTCCAATACCGAAACTAGTCGAAGTGTCCGGCCCCTGACGTAGCTCGCAGCTCTGCTGGGCAGTTGTCTCTGCCGTTAGACCGTCACGTGGTGCTTTACGCAACTGCATGCTTACTTAATAAGACCACGTCCGCCACAATTCAGATTGCTCCTAAAGGTGCTACTCTTACTTCGTATATTATAACATGCATTGCTATCGCATTCATTGCTTCACCGTTCTGTCACCAGTGTCATTTTTTTTAATTTAAATTATATGCCTAACTGAAACACCGTGTATGACAGCTACAACACTGTGTAATGGCCATCGAAAACCTTCAGTGTACTTAAACGAGCCGCTGTTCACAGCATAAAAATGTACGGGTTCATAAATATAGCCAATTTCGGTTGCGAAGGTGCCGGCCGCCAGTTATTGTCTGTAACCGCTTCGGCGCAATGGCTCGCAACAATGCAAAAAAAAAAAGAATTTAGCCCCAAATTGCGCTGTTGAACTGTGCAGGGCCCGCTTGCTTCTCTTCCACCACCCCCTCCCTCCCCCTTGTTTGTTTGGGCTTAGTGCGCGGACAACCGCGGCTCTCGCCTACAAGAAAACACAAACACCTCCCGGCGTCTCCCATTGCCATTCACCACACTAGGCGACACTGAGAACACTATGTTCCAGTGCCTTCCAGCTGGAGTCACTGGGAGACACTTCATGGCGTGTTCCCAATATCTTACGGCGCACTAACAGGTTTTAGAGCCACTACCCAGTACCTTGTAGTGCGCATAGAGCTCTGAGTGAACGCCGGCAGTTGCCGCATTGGGAGCGCGTCATATACCAGAGGTCGCGATATGCTGAGTAAGGCAGGAGGATGTTGGTTCGTGCATGTATAGTGGCAGCACTAAATGCATAAGTCCTTGAAATTAGGTTGACATCGATCAACATGGTGGTTTGTTCCATTATTGGTCGGCACGTATTAAAGCAAACAATGAAATAGCGTAACGCGACGCTTTTAAAGATGTGTTAGCTTCGACAATCTGTTTATAGCACAGGGATGATAACCACTGCCACATTGGGTCGCCGAATGTCGTGCGCTTTCTTTTAAATCTGTCAATACCTCAATTTTTTTATTAGTGGCATAAGGAGCCAACATATCATTTTCAACACAAACAGAAATCAGGTTTATTCCGCACCACATTCACCGTAAATCTACACAGACAGTTGTTGCTCAAGTATCTTCTCTTACGCTGCAGAGACATCATCACTTGAGTTTCCGCAGAACTTTAGCTACGCTGAAGCAATTCGTTAATAACGCTAGCTCCCCATGCTTCGACATTCTGATGTGTGCCGTTAAATACAGATTATGACAATAATTGTTTCTGTCATGAGCTCAAAAAAATTAACACCATCTTCCCAAAGGGAACCCTGATGGGATGCGAAGCAGCAGCGTTGCGCACGGGTGGCGTCACGGGTTGAACGGCGCTAACGCGGGTGCTTCGCATCCCATCAGGGTTCCCTTTAGGAAGATGGTGTTAATTTTTTGTCGGTCGCGGTAGCAGAGCGAGCGGCGGTAGCGGCAGGTGTTGCGGGCGAACGGACGAGGCGGCAGCTGCGGCGAGCGCGCGGCAGGCGAGGGGGAGAGTGACGTCAGCGCGCACTGCGAGGGGGGCGTGACGTCAACGCGCAGCTGCGGCGTGACCTACTTGGCACCGCTCCAACACCTGCGGCGAGGGCAGCGCGTTGCCCTCGCCCTCGCCGTACGGACGCACAAAGGGCGTTACACAGGCTAGTCAAAGAGCTGTTCGCATCTAATAAGCTCACGTAGCTATTGAAAGCGTACTTATTCATGTTTCTTCAGACACTAGAACCGCAATTCACTTAAGGAGAGCACCAGCACTGCAGCTGCTGATCCAATGGTTTTGTTCAAGTTATGTAGCGCGCTAGAGGTGCTGCTGGAGCCGAGTGGTAGCGAGCTCGCTTAACACCTTGAGTAACCGGGCTCTATTCCTACCCATCCAATGCGTGGTAGTTTGTCTTTGGTAGTCACAGCATGCTTCTGTCTCTGTCTGCTTCTTACGTGTACATTTCTGTCACCCAAGCTGCAGTCTTTCTCATGTTTACTCACGCACAGTGTGTTCTGATAAAATTTACAAATCCTATTTTTCTACGTACTTCAACAACAAAGGATGAAATGCAATAACATTCATAACATTCACAAATATAATAATCTGCGGGGCATACCAGCCCACCGCGCTCCGAACATTACGAGCATAAGCATCACCCGATTGGTGATCGTGAAATGCATTACAAGTATATAAAGTTAGTGAACTCTAGGAGAACGTTTCATGTTCGGCATTCATTGATAACCTACCGGGCCAATTTCAGTGCATAACAAGTAAACGGCGCAGCCAGGAAAGCACCGAGACGAGGGCGGCTAGAGAGATATGGTCAAAATTGGTCGAGTTCGCGAAACAAAGTTTCACATTCAGAAGTAACCCTCCCGGCCACTATAATGTTCATCCAAGTGTCTTCCATGCTCTTAGCGTTTCGTGCACTTCCGGTTGACTGAGGTATAGACAATAGACCACTTTGGTGGACAGGCTCATCCCCACATATCCTTTGTTGTGTTCACTTGTGATCCTTTTTTGCAGTTTCATTTATTTCCCTAACGATCCCATCCAGATATAAATTGGAGTTGCCAAGCAAGGAACATAATGCTGCTACCGACGGAGTGTCGTGCGTTGTAGAAACAGTGAAGAGAAATAATTTCAATTAAGTCTAAGGTTTGACGAAAACTCGTCTGTTGAGGAGTGAACATGGTAACGTACACTCGCCAAATGAAAAACACAAAAGATTCTCGGACGTTTCGGCGCCTATTACGGGTGTCTTGTTCACAGTGAACGACTGCATGGGTGGATTTATTATATAAGCGCGTAAAGACGTAACGCACTTGCGTATAACTCGGGGAGGGGGCCCCGTGTCCGGTTTATCATGTTAGTGGTAGATTGTATGCAGAATGACTCGAGGAGCAGGCGCGTTGGTAACTTCTTTTCCCTTTCGATGACAGAAACCGAATGCCAGTTTATGCTGTGTTCTGTTTCTTCATGGTGTTCGGCCAGGGCACTGGAAACGGTGTTTCCTTTGGCTACATCATTGTCGTGCTGCTGTAATCTCTTAAAGTTGCCCGTCTCGCCTATGTAGCACGCCTAGCAGTCCTGACACGGACTTCTGTAAACGAGGCCGGGTACTTTTCTTTTTCCAAGCGGTCTTCGACTCGGACAAGGTGTTGTTTCAGGTTGCTTCAGGGGACATGCCCGATTTGCACTTCGTAGTCATTAAAGATTCTTGAGAGACTCACTCACGCCACGTGCATAGGGCAGTGACGCCCGCTTCATTTTTCTCATTGGGCTGGTAGAGGACTCACTGCACGTTTTTCTTGGGTCTTTATGAACTAGTCAGTGTAGCCATTGCTGAGTAGGTCTTGTGTCACCCGCCTTGTCTTCCCGCATTGCCATCAGCACGAATATTACTGGCTTCGAAATTGCCATCGAAAGCCATCTTTGAAGTAACGAAATACAACCTGACCTGCCATTCCCTGTGTGCCCGCCCCTGATATTGTTTCCTTTTGTCGGAACCTTCGAGGTATTATTAATAAATGAATAAATCAGACGAAAAATGGAAACGCAATAAGGAAAGAGAGGGGATTCAAATGGAAGAAGGCAGGAAAGAAAAGTGAGACCTAGAGGGAATGAGAGAGCATACAACGATGCTTATGTTGCGAATGCTCAGACCTCACACAACGTCGGACCCATATTGTTTTCACCTAGATTGCACACGGCCCATACAAGGCCCACTTAGCCAGACAAAGCCGGGAGAGACAGTTTAGGCTGAGGCGACGAATAGTGCGGGAACGTGGGCCTGCCATGCCACCATTTAGCCAATGTAGAGTTTTCACTGCGTATGTTTGGCGATTTCTGCCGCTGCTTCGCCTATGCGGCATAAGCCTTCGAATTCCTTTGGCCATATCGAGCCAGGTATGCCCTCCCCCCCCCCCCCACACAGCCTGCACCGGCTTGGGATGCTGTGAGCTCTGCCATTTTTCTGACAAGGTTGGCTAGGCGTAGCCCGTAAGTGGAACAATTGGGACATTGTTACCGTTCTTCATACAATGTCGGCTTAGGCTATGTATTTGGCCGGCAACATTGCCCAGGCCTCTTTAACAGCGTAGTAATTTAACCTTATGTTCCAACCATGGCGGGCGAACGCACCAAGCTAGGTGGGGAAAGCCTGAAATCACTAGATAAGGTGCAGAGAGAGAAAGAAAGAGGGACAAAGGCAATTACCAGAGAAATATGCAACGAAATTAATTTTTCTTGGGGAGGCGTGATTCAAACCAGGGTACCCACGGTCCAAAGGCGAGCTTCATAGCGACTGGGCCACGGCTGCTAGTAGGCTACACCCCCACGCTTGCAGAACATGCGTTTACTGTGAACGTGCACATGCAGAACGTGCGTTGTGCCGACGACCGTAAGAAAACCATGGGCAACAGGATTATAGAGTGAAAGACAAAGACAGAAAGATAGATACACAATAACAGAGACACAGAGGAAAGGAGAGCTAATCTATGGGCGACAAAAAAATGTACGCAGCTTCCGCCAGGGTCGTGCATGGCCAAGATGCAGCAAAGCTGGCCTGAGACAAGTCACTTGAAAGCGATGTGATATTTTGGCGGGAACATGTCACGTGACATGGCGTTACGTTATTATGGCAAAACCATGGCACATGACATTGCGTTAAGTGATTATGGGTGATCAAGTGACATGTTCTTCCCAAAATCACGTAACGAAGCGCCACCTGACATGTTCTTGCCCAAATCACGTAACGCAATGTCGTGTGGCATGTTTCCGCCAAAATCACGTAACACAATATCATGATTCCCGCCAAAATCGCACAACTAAATGTCACATGACACGTTTCCACCAACATCGCGTAACGCATTGGCACGTGGTATTGCATGAGCCTGACAAATTACGGTTGCCCTAAACAGCTTCGCTCTTAAAGGTGACAAGACAATTTATGATAGTTAGCTTAAGCAGCTTCGCTGCTGAAAGAGGAACTTAAAGACAGACAAGAGATAGGACTTCCAAAGATGACGCCGCTTGGCTAAGCCCCCGCAGCTTTGAGCTGGTCATTCGTGTTTGTTAGAGCAGAGCCCCGCCTAATTCTAGTACCCCTCTATGCTTAGTCTAGTGATTGGTATCCGATCAAGATCAGCATGAAGGAAATGGAATTTAACTATATATTTAATGCATGAATCACGCGCTCAGCTCCATATATACAAGCGTACGGCCATGAGGACCGGGACATCAAGAGCGTGTGCTTGTGAGCAGGGAAACGCTTGCTGTGTGTACCGTCTCCAATTTCATGAATAAAGGACACTACATACCTATATGTAAGATGTAGCGTAGGTGCATGAATAAAGAGAAAGAGGAATACCAGCACGACAGCACCAGCCAGATGCAGCGACAATCAGGAGGTATGCCAACCTAGAGTTGATCCTGGCCTGAATTTGCGAAACGTTGGCAGCAACACGGGACCACATTGGCAAA
Source organism: Hyalomma asiaticum (assembly GCA_013339685.2). Lineage (NCBI taxonomy): Eukaryota > Metazoa > Arthropoda > Arachnida > Ixodida > Ixodidae > Hyalomma > Hyalomma asiaticum. The sequence goes on along the minus strand of CM023488.1, from coordinate 29,955,903 downwards.
TCGCGCTCGCACTAAGTTCACCGCCATCTACCCGATGCTGGCTCGCCAGAATGGGACTACGTTGGCGAAAGTACATTCCATATTTCATAAATATTGCAATTGCGATAAGCTGTTTACAGCAGGCAACCTGAGCACCCTGCGTTCTGCACATAATTACAATATATATGGGATTTATTCCTCTCACTACCGCACACCTTATAGAAGAACATGCGTGCTACATATGTCGTTGCTCTACTGAGGACCAAACTTTTGTTTCGATCAACCAACGTTTAGCCTGTACTGAACACATCACTGAGACTGGCAGATATGTCTATGAGGGAAGCATTATGACAAAATTTCCAGAAGCTGCTGTATGAAAAATGTAATCAACAATCATAACACAATAAGATGCAATATAAGTCAGACCATTCTCGGAAACATTAATGTGTGCGTACTTCAATAAGTTTCCGGAGCCACATGTCAGTTGGCAAGTTCAGCTCTTCATACATTTGAGCGCCGGCAAAGATGCCGACCACAAGATACACCAGCGATTTATACAGCATATCTTCAAAAAAAGCGGCACAATTTGTCCTCCCAAAGACGGTCAATGTTATGTCCAGTTGACAGCTCTGAAACATTGAAAAAGCACAGGTGAGAAAACATTCTAATATTCATTTGTAAAAAGCGCATGCGCCTTATATAGCAAAATGGTTAAAAAAGGTATTTGCGCGTCCAGGAAGCTCGGCGTTGCCTCTGATAACTTCTAGTGTGTCCTGTTGTGGTACGGATTTTAGATTTGCCACAATAAGGGGACAGCGTTAACAATGTTATTAAATATTGTTCTGATGTGCGTCTCTCTCGCACAGAAATGTGAGCAACATTGAAGGAACTTTTTCGGACGCTTCTATCCCGCAGCATTGATCGCCTGGTAGCATAGGCCCTGTCGAGGCATTCGCCATGAATAGTGATCAGAACGTCTTCCCCTCTGTGATGGTATAGGCTTATTACCGACTCTGTTATTATTCATTTCGTCCTGGATGAAGGTATCCGATCTTAAAGACTTTTCAGGTTTCTTCTGGTATTGCCGGAAAGCTTGAAAAAATTCATCCCGGCATATCAGAATGTCGTCTGTCATAATGCTAATGCGTAAGTAAACATAACGGGATTGTTCGTTCTCATTTCGTGAAACTATCGTTGGAAGGATAATGGCTGCATACAACGACGTTGCGATTCAAGTAGTCGTCATTCGTGATGATTAGTTTAACTGTTGCCAGCCCTACTCCGCATTTCGCCGCATTATCGCATTTCATTCTTTATAAGGTGAACACATCGTCATGCAGGCGGGGGAAGGGCCACAGCAGAGGTTTAAACCCCGGTATTAATGTTGCTTTTCTGCATATACTAGTACATAGACGCACATGTAAAACGCGTGCCCTAACACATTTAACAAAGAGCGGTCCCCTCGCTGGGACATGCCATCTAGGCTATGTCCGCGGAACAGCATCCTGCAACAGCGCGTGATGAATAATGGTAGTTATATATGGAATACTGAAGCACGCCTACAATGAATAAATGCGGCAGGAAATCATAGGCTGTTCCATCTAAAAAGAGCCAGGCCTGCGCGGAATCGCAGGACAGTGACAGCGTAAGCTGAAGGAGCGACCTTCCTAGAGGTCATTGTAAACGCTTGGGCAAACTAGTGCAAGTGCAGGAGGTGGGTATCCCCTGCGCCATAACTCTGAGGTTTGGGCTTCTGTCTGCACAGCGGTCTGCTGTGCCCGACGTTGCCTTGCTGCAGCCGCGCGCGTAACTCTGCGATTCACTTCTTCAGCAGCGGTCCGCATCTTGCGAGGAGACGCCATTAGGTATATTGAAGAGCCAAGTCAGGTTGCTGCCAGGGCTGCGCACGTCGCCTGTCACGTGACGCATGGAACGATACGACAAAACTGCTTCACGAGGCAGCGCTTCGTAAAAACACATATCGAAGGCTATGCGGAGCAGCGCCAATAGATGGCAACAGTTGTCCTGTACTTCACAAGGAGCGATATTGGTTACGGACACGGCCGGCGGCGGCGGCGGCGGACAACTACGGCGCTGTTGTTGTGATCTCATAACAGCTTACGCTGTAAAACTACGGCACCAGCATAAATAACCATGTTCTATAGACTCTACCGTGACTCCTGGGCACAAATAACATTGCCATTCCAGGCGTTCTTAACCTATCGGTAGCGTACGAAGAAATCCAACAGATACCTGGGGGGAAAAAAGCTCGCCAGCTGCTACATTCTTGCAGCACATAAGGGCACATGCCGGGCTTCACATCTGAATACATCGAGTTGAAGCATATGCAAACACAGGAGAGCCGCCACGAGTAAGTGACCAGACAACTCAGAGGGAATACTCCGTGTAAGAACACTTGACGTAATCAACAAGGGCGACATTTTGGATGCCATATGGCTCCCAATGAGTGATGCAGACCTATTGGTAAATTGACTATCGATAGTAGCGATCGCTTTTTAACTATCGATAGTGTAAAAAGCTATCAGTAACATTACAATCAATAAGCTATCGATAATACTATTGATACTGCAATCGATAGTATTACTCTCCATAAAATACCGATAGTACAATTGATATACCATCGGGAGTGCAATCGGTGGTACTAAAGATTGTTTTGAGAATAAGCGGGCTGTGGTTAGCCGGTGATGTCGCCAACATATCTGTGACAGCGTATTGTTTGTAATAGTTTGTTCAATTTACGAGTAGTTTTTTGGCTAATGAAATAACTTATGGCCGCACTGGAAACGCCGGGACTTGTCCACCAATAAATTCATACTCAGAAGGAACCAGTTCTACCTTACCAACAAAATTAGTTCTTGAAGTTTTTATTTCTAAATCAGAAAATGCAATATACATTTGCACTTTCTGATGCGAGATGTGGTACTACATGTGGCCCAAACTTAATTCCTGGCAGGCATACATAATGGACGCCACGGAGGCCCTTTACAGAACCAGCTCACCCTACATTGAAAACGCTGAGAACCAAAGTCTTGTCATGAACATATCGCACATTTATATGCCTGTAAGGTGAGGAGAGCACGTAACGTGCTTGTTGTAGACGTCGGTTGTGTATGTACTGGCGTATCGCATTTCAAAGTAAGAACAGTCAAAGCGGGTACATCGTGTTACGGCTCCCACGGGTGTAACTGTGCAGAAAAATGACCGGGTCTCACAATCTTGCACCTATATATAACAGGCCTAGAGACAGCAGCCGTATTCCTTTCTCCTTTGTGCGCCGTCTCAAAAAATTCGCATACCAAACCCTTTAAGAGTACTCATATTTTCGCCGTCCATTGAACTAAACAAGGCATCCTCTTTGTTGCTGACCTATAGAGCGTGGTTATCATGAGAGGAAAGAATGCTTTGACTTCTAGCATCATAATAAACACATTGTTCAAAACGATGGAGAACAGAGAATGTCACTACAACCAATGCTCCTCCGACAAGTGGACTTGTCTTCGTCGGGGCAAAGGAGCTGCCGTCCTGACGAAGACAAGTCCACTTGTTTAAGCGCTCGCTTCCGGGACGTTCCATGTTCTCCATCGTTTTTAACAATCTGTTCATCGATTCAAGCCTCCATCTTCCCCTGAGCTTGTCTTCTAGTTTGGATGAAAAAAGAGAGCTATTAACAAAGGTGAAACATAGAAGAAGAAGAAGAAGAAGAAGAAGGAAGCATTTAATGAGAGGAAAGGTGGAGATGTCGGCCTGGAGAGTGAAGGTGAAACATAGATTTTTAGCTCAAATTGCCAAGTGCTTACGAACAAAAACGTGTTGGACAATCGATGATCTAACACTAACAAAATATATTGAAAGTGGTGAAGCCACAAAAGTGTTGCCTTTCGTGCCGTACTGCAACACCTAAACATTCGATCCCGTTCATCTCTTTGTCAATTTCTTTGTATTGCTTTAGTTCAGAGTATGTTCACTGCAGTGTGCTGATACTACCACTTCGTCGAGAACGTAATGCCTAGTTGTCTAGTGGCTATGGAACTCGGCTGCAGATCCGAGTGTCGCCAGATCAAATCCCTGCCGCGGCGGCTGCATTTCGAGAGAGGCGAAATGTTGAGGCCCGTGCTCTGTGAGATGTCAGTGCACGTTAAAGAACACCAAGCGGTCGAAATTTCAGGCTCTACCAGCAAGATTGTGTTGGTCATCGCAGAACGTATAAGAATATCAAGCCTAATTACGTGTTTAGTTCACTTTGTATCAATTCCATTAAGTGGCCTTTGAATCGAATACAAGTACCGCAACATCTACGGCTGTATAGATCGCGCGAGGGGCCGCACGGTGGATGGATGGCTGGTAGTGTCTATGTCAGTAGCATCCCCTGCGAATCGTGGTGGCGACCGATACAACTACATCGCTTATTAGTCCTCTGTATGCTCTTCCTCAGTGTTTCCTGGGTCTGACGTACGTATGTGTTCCCAGAAGCATACGCGGCATAATATAATTACAAAGTCTTTTCCAAAGAGTGCCCTTTGAAGCATTCCGTCCCGCGTTTCAATAATCCCTCGCGCTTCCGTAAGACGTCCATATAGATACCATATGCCTGTCGTATATTTACTATATTCTCGATATGGGTCTTAGGTGACATATGCAATTACTGGAGTGGTCGTACGGAACGTTGCTATAGGGTGGGAGAGTCGAAATGCACCATTGTTTGACTGCATATGTACTCGGCCTCAAGACGCTATGCGCATCACGATGGCAAACAATGGCGCGTTTCGGCTGGTAACGCGCATCCGTGAATTTCAGAACAAATGGCGCCCTTTATTACTGCGGTATGTAATTCCATTGCCACCGCGCGTGGCAATTAAGAAGCATCTTCACTCTTTGTGCGCAAATGCAAGACTGAGTCTCCCAGAATAAATTCCCGTTTTGAAGCAACGGTGCGCAGACCTCAATGTGAATTGCGGGTTGGAAACATCCCGTTAGGCACCGCAATCTCCGAAACGTAAAGCACCGTAGAGCAAGGCTGGCAGCTCGAGCACTTTAAGAATAATCGATAGAGTTTTACGTAATGAAACCACGATATGATCATGAGGCGCGCACAGAGGAAAAGAGGGGGGGGAGGCAGTGCAAGCAGGCGCGATAGCGGCCTACGATGAGCGTGCCCTGGCCAACAAATGCTCTATCACTATAAGCATATTCGGCTACGTGCTTGGCAGCGCCCCTACAGGTCATGTAACCATGATGATGTGCTGCACGGGCTGAACAACCTATTGCAACGTTCTGCCCAGGCTTTCGCATCCATAGCATCGTTCATAATAACTTCACGATGCATTGCAGCTGCCGGAACATGTGGAACAACTAATACCCATTCGTGATAAGTTCTTTTAGTATTAGGTATCACTTGCTCCATGCTGCGCTAATTTTACATAACTCTGAGAAGATAGTCTAGAGAGCATGTTGTCATGGCACTATGCATTGTGTTGATAGTTTATTAGTGTAATAACGAAGGTGCTTTGATATTCCATATTCATATGTGTATTCCAAGCAACATATTCACATTCTATCCTTACTACAATGAATTAGTGCAGCTGGCACTAGTGGCTCAAGACTATCGAAGCAGCGAAGCTGATGGGCACTTGGATGGTCAGGGTTTGTCAGGGATGGTCAGACGCCACCACCTGGCAAGCAGATCGCGTGTTTGGCAAGCTGGAACGCAATGTGGGACGAAGCTTCGCGTGCTTGACGCGCAGTAGTGCAGTTCACACCAGATGTGGCGCGGCTGTGCCGTGAAGACGCGGCAGAACCTGATCGGTGCGCTGCGGCGCGGGGAGGAAGCGTGATGTCACCGCACCACAGAGTGGCGTCGCTGTGGTGCGGCAGTAGCGCGGCGGATCTCGTTGCTCGAGGTGACTCCATCGCTGGATATACGTGGCTTGCCGTAGCAGCTACATGGTGTTGTACTGCGCATGCGCGGCTTGGCATAACGCCACGAGGTTCAGCCAAGTGTTCTAGTAGCTGCAGCGTCACTGGCTGCCGTGGCTACGGCGCGGCTAGTATTTTTGTGATACGCGCAAGCATTTTAGCGCTGCCTGAAAAAGCTTCACTCTATAAAAAATTCGTTTTCACACACCACTAATAAAGCGAAAATTTAAGCTCCATCAGCTTAAATGGATCATTGTAGGTCAATTCTTATCCTGACATTTCTTACGCATTTTGGTGCGCCGCTGTGATTGTATTGCTTTCTTGATTTCTGCACTCACATTCTCTGTCATATTTCTAAAACCTCTCCCCCTTCTCCCCAGTGCAGAGCAGCAAACCAGGTACAAATCTTTGGTTAAGCTCCCTGCCTTTCCTCTTCACCTCTCTTTTTTGCAGTAACTATATATAGGTCGAGTAAGACAAAGAACATGCGCTTACGTGTATAAGCCCAAGACACTCTCTCTTTCTCGCTCCCGTTCTCAAGTTTGGGCTAACACCACATAAGCAGGCTGATGGAAGTCAGTTCGCTATTCCGCCGACACCATAACTGCACTGCTTTTATAGCCCATCCTGTTACAATATACCCTCATTTGCCTTGCCTGTTGGTACTTAATTGTCACGACGCGCTAACATTTACTCGGAACGTGGTTAAAGGTCATGTGTAACACCATTAAAATTCGTACACTCTTCACCGAATTCTTGTGACATTTGCGACGAGCAGTTCTCCACTGAAAGAATGCAGTTCAACATGAGGTCTGCGAACTTTAAAGCCCACACATTCTTGCTATCTTTTGGCTATCTGATTTATAGCATATGTAGATACCTTCTGGCGTGTGCCAGTTCCAATTAAACAGGGCATTCTACCAAGACCCAGATATGAACACGAGGACTGAAACATCTTACGCCATTTTCAGGTCATCTTTCTGGGTCAGTTGTAATTGAAGCTGTCCACACAACAGCAGCCTCATAAATCTCTTTTCCGCGAACATATTCTGACCACATGTCACCCTCAGTTGGAAAGTTATAGAAGAACACCCTTCTCTTAACTGGTAAGAAGCCGTCGTTTGGCGGCAGATGCAGACGAATTCATTCCCCCTGTCTTTTCGCCCTTCAACTTTTCCACTCCACACAATATCCCTCATAACCTCCCTTTTGTGGAGAGCGGCCCACAGTATATCACTGCACCTGGGAACCTCCATAACCACCGGGCTACTTCCCCATTCCGTCACCCTCGCCTTCCCCCTGGGAGACTGCGCTGACACGCTCAGCTTCGGCTGATCTAGAGGGTCCTAATCAATCACGCTAATCAATCAAACTTCAGTGTTATTATTGCTGGGTATTCCGTTGTACCCTTATACTCCTGGCAGTTTATATCTCGTATTTATTTTCTTCAATATTTTGTTAGTCTTCCACAGCTTGTGTAAAAGGTCATAATTTTTCATACATTAGGAACGCCATACCACATCCTTCATTTGCATGGAAAGCACTGTGTAAAAGTGGCCATGCGTTAGCAACCACTGCACATGGTTTCACAGTTATCTTTAACCTCACTAGAAAAAACGATGCACCAGATAACGACTTCTAGTAGATCCGCTATTATGTCTTCATTGTAGGCGGCTTGTTTTTTTTTTCTTGTTGTCATTGTCGTCGTAGTCGTTTTCTTTTTCACCTACGCTATCCACTTCAGGTTCTGGTGATGGCCTCTCAGATTCCCTGTTTGAGCATCTTCCACTGCTTCCCAACCCAGACCGTTGCCGTTGCTAGAAGTTCTGCTGGCATTGGCGAAGGAATTCGAAATCGGACTGATTCTAAAATATGGCACGACAAAAGACAGATTGCAGTTGGCGACGCAGTGAACCGCAGTGATTCGGCGGGAAAGGTGTAATTTCCCGGCGCATCTGTTATCAATGTAATAACTGATGGTGTTTTACGAGCTAAAACCAGCTACAATTGTGAGGCACTCTCCTTAATAAAAAAAACTCCGGAGTAATTCTGGTCTATTGGCGTTATCTACGCGCACTTAAATCTAAGTACACAAGCGTATTTTCTTTATTGCGTTTCACGCACATTGAAATGCTTCCGCCGTAGCCTCGATTCGATCACGCGGCATCAACCCCCGCAAGCCCTCTGAAGTCAGTTGGTGGACCCTCTGAAGTTAATGCCTGACCTTCTAATCCCCTGACCCTCTAAAGTTAGTTTGCTGACCCTCTAATCTCCTGACACTGTGAAGTTAGCTTACAGTTCGCTGGGTATCTGCCATTACACTTTGGAGCTTAGATTCTGGACTGCTAAGCTGACGGACGCGGTTTGACTCCTGGTGGCGGAGGACACAAAGGCGCGTTTTGCGCTTAGACATATGTGCACACGCGAGAACTTCACGTGCTTCGAATCACGCCGCATCTTCACAGCTACCACATTCCTCATCGTACCTCGGCCCACAGCTTCGTACGTATTACCGCTACTACAGCTTCGCAGCTACTACACGCCTAATTGTACTCCCTACCGTTTCGTAGGTGACCCTCGGACCTTACAGCGTATTCGTGTGTGTCTATGTTCTGCCTGCGTTACAATCGCATGCCATGTCAAACGGTATGCCTTTGTTGCTTTTGATCGATTTGAAGGAGTTCGATATATGTTCAGCGCGTATTTTAGCTGCTCCTTGATTGGTCTACGCTGTATAAAATACAAACACCCGTGGCGCGTACCCGAGTACAACGCGCCCAGCACCACAGGCACGAGCCACACGTGATTGCAGAATCGTTTATCGTGGCGTACATTCACGAGTATATCATGTTAAACGTAAATATCAATCGTTCGCGTTCGTCATTCATTATTATACTACCATTGAAATTTTCGTGTATATCAGATGAACGAGATGGCCATGAGAGCACTGAGACGTAGATAGACGCAAAATATCTGCTGCTTTACTAAGCAAATGAATGGATTTGTAGCAGCGCCTCTAACTTCTAAAGAAAGCGGGTCATTTTAATAATTATTAAGCCGTGAGTTGATGCAGGGACAACAAATCTTCCTCTTCAGACGTAATAAATAGTAATGCACAGAGAGAAATGGCAATTATCAATACGCCGTCCGTACTACATTGTGTATTGCTATCTTGAGTACATAGGAAGGAGCAAGCCATTGCCCAGTTCTTATGCTAAATATTACCATCCACAAAGGCAAAAATATATTCAGCACCATTTTCATCGCTACGGCTAGGATCACTACTATCATTATTATACAGTAAAGGAGTTCCTCACGTCGAAAATGTTCCAGTTTGTTGTATGATGCGTCCCTACGACGAACCCAAACAGCAATGGAAATATCTGGCACAGCATACTCCTAGAATGCAGCAGACATATTTTACTCTGAAATACAGCGAAACCATTTCTCTAGCGTATTTATGCAGGCACTACTACTGTAAGGTTTAAAGCCACGACGTTTTTTTTTTTCTTTCCTTTTAGCGAATTTAGGAATTTCGAGGCACCAGCAATCTCCGAACGAAAGCAACTGAACCGACTTGAACTCACAGTGAGGCCTATCCGAGTCGAAATGCCTCCACCCCCCCCCCCCCCCACTCGTTAAAAGACATAATATACTTTAAAGGAAATAATGGACGTTAAAAGACACACGTTAAAGGGCAGCTACAAAAGCACTTGTTTAACATTTATTTCAATACGAAGTGTTTAGTTATTCAGCTACTTGATAATAACTACTGTATATCACTGGTGTACATATGTGTATCCCTTCATTTATTGCCCCACTAGAGCTTTTAAAGTTTGATTGGCATTGAGGATCCCTAAAATACAAAGAGCACAACCCAAAAAGTTTGAAGAATGGCTGCAACCACATAACAATTTTATTTGCCAGTCACCACGTGCTACGCTTGCTTCGTCTTTGCGTTAACCTCACCAAGCTATCAACCTTAACCGTCGAAGTCGATGGCATCGGAAATGCATGCCACAATTTTGTTTTATAATTAAACTGACTCTCCTATTTTCACAGAATGCCGCAGCGCGACATATACACTTTCACTAGACAAGTATGTCGGCTTGGACATCACGGAAGCTGTTCAACACCGAATTTCACACAGTCACGATATTTATATGGTTGATTTCATTAGCATGAACACGTCTTTTTATTAGCACTGACTAAATATTTCACATATACCCGAGACATGCCTTTCGTATTCTCTTTTTCTTAACCGCGCTACAGACGTACCACATTTAAGTGTGAAATAACGGTAGCAGGGAACGACTGTGTTTCAGCGTCGTTAGATCGTAAATAAATGATCTAGTATCTGCATTTTTGTAGATATTGTACTGTACATGTTACTCATAGTATTTCTTTAACTGACTGTGACATTGCCCTAATTCAGAACAAAAATAAACGAAGCGTGTGCATTTCGGTACAATACAGGACACCGCGGAGAAAGAGGCAACGTCGGCTTCGCACAATGTTTCTAGAAGCTACAGATGCAAACAAGGACACTTTTCTCACAGGTCGCGAGAAAATAAGCTTACCTTGCGATTCCTCAAATAGAGATATAGCATGGACAGCTCGCCGCTGCAGCCGTAGTCACAGTCCAATGGAATCAAAATATCGCCAGAAAGAGATGACTTCCTAATACTTTTTGCGTCTTCATATCGGTCGGTGTCTATTCACAGGCAATTCTAACAACTTGCACCTCATATTCCATCACGCATTAATAAGAACAAACTTAGCACCAGATAAACTAAATATATTTCGGCATGGGTAGCCACGTTTACATTTAGATGCCTCTTTTTATAATGCATCGGCAGCCCGAGTCACCGCAGCAAGCTGCAGTGTCGGGTCCCTAGACTGCAGCCGGACCTCCCAGTCCTGCCAGCTTATTATAGCGGGCTGTCCCTGCCTGGGTGGATCCCAACATATTGGTGAACCCCACCTGATTAGAACACGCAACTTTCAGAACAGGAATGAGATCTTGTGTTAACCAAGAATCCATTCGCCCAAGCTGACTCCTTCTCAGTCTTATCCCAGTCCGCGGGCCTACTCTGACAAAGAAGTTGACTTGAAATCGCGTGGTCACATCACTCACCTCTCTGTGCAGGACTGTTTCGCACTTTAAAGTCCCACCTTCTCTTGGAGAAGTCTAGGCTTCGTAACATTTTCCGTAACCTTACCGAAAATTCACACACGGTTTTTATCAGCGCGTTCATAATAAGCATAACGAACTCGCGCTGTTGCACCACGACTGTTGCTGGTGAAACTGCCCAGTTATCATGGATGCACTCCCTGTCGCAGCCTGGGTTTTCTCATCCTTGTTGGTAATACGCCCGTATTCTGGGGGTAATTCTTGCTGCATGCGGCTAGTTCGAAGGACCAGGTTGGAGTCGTCCTCTTGACGACGTGGCCTCTGGCTCACAGCTGCTACGGGAAGTACGGTACACGGGCCGGGAAGCGCCTCTAGCATATGTTTGACTTCGTGTAAGGAAGCCAACTTTTGATTTTTAGGGCCTACAAGGGTCGGCGTACCTTGCAGGCGGCCTTACAAGGTAATCCGGCGTTGTGGTGTACTCAACTATGAGATTGTGCCTAGTCGCACAACTTCACTTCAGCAAAGCCGCGGCCGTGTTCAAACCCAGGCACTCGTTTTCTGTAATATAGCGTAAAAAATCTCTTGTCCCCCGCGGCGAACTGTGGTCGATGCTAAGCCGGCAAGCAGCGGAGTGCAGCGGCAGTTCATTTGGGCTAGCGACGCCGTTAGCGCTCAAAATATGCCGTGCCAATAATTTTACGAAAAATTGAACGCCGAAATAAGGACGTTCCTAACGAACATTACTGCGTCAAAAGCGCATGCGTACCTTAGCAAAATAGCGTTTTAGCGGCGAACGTCTAATAAGTATCACCTATATTGAAACGGGATCACCGCAGCCGGAATTGAAGAGGCGTCTTTGCGCTATACGAGCCCATTACCGAAACTACTCTACAGGCACGGCAGCGTGCGTGCCGTAATCAAATCCCTTGATTTTCTAGCAAGCAGCGGCGATTTATGAGCTGATTTTTTAGTGGGAGATCTGGTCCTTGGCCATTTTACGCTTTTCCTTCCGGCATCATGGTCACATTAGAAACAACGAAACATGTTTGAAGGGATTTACGGTGGCACGTAAGAAGCCGTCAGCTGCACACTTCCTTAGCACAATTTTACTTCTACCATTAATCGGTTTCAGTGCCTTCCTGGAAAATATCTGGGATTATAATTTGCATTTGGTTAGCATGTAGCCGAAGAGCGCGGAGTAATTCGCGAGCGCAAAATTGCCGATATATCCTCATTCGTTTTCAAAGTCTAGACTTTACAATATTTATTTCAAGCATGCAGTCAGAAGCAATAACGAAGTTCCATTAACATTTCTTACTTTCCCGCCACAGTGGCCTAGTGACATGCCATTTGGCTGCTGATCCGAAGGTCGCAGGATCGAATCCCTGCCGCGGCGGCTGCATTTTCATGGAGGCGAAATGTTCAGCCCCATACGATGTGCGATGTCTGTGCACGTTAAAGAACCCCAGGTGGTCGAAATATCCGGAGCCCTCCACTACGGCGTCTTTCGTAACCATATCATGGTTTGGAACGTAGAGGCCCAGAAATCAATCAACCATCCTTTCTCACACTTTCACCTGTCGTGGTTCTCCTGCTTTTCCATGCAGGGAGGAGTGGGGAATAAGGTAGTTGGGCAGTGACTCGCTGTACACTTGAGTTACGGCGTTAGGAATGTTCCAGGTGCTTGCTGATTACTTAGCCCGTTCAGGACTACTTGTGCTTCTAGGGGATCAAATGCCTTTGGTAAGTCGATGAAGTGTGTACAGAAAGGGTTATTTCAGCAAGCAGGATTCTCAGTTATCTCATCCACGTCGTTCGTCTAATTTCACCTTTTTTTAAAGTCAACACGCCTTTTAACATGCCTGAATGCAAATTCGACTCATGTTGTTCCGCAATATATGCCCATGATTGTTTTGCGTAATCCTGCAATGCGGATTGTTGGTCTACAGTTTTTCTTTGGCGTTAGGCCCTTCCTTCTTGTGTTTTAGTGGCATGTTGGTTTTTTCCAGCAAGCAGGCGAGTTTTACCTTTTGAGACATGGTGCATGTAGTGTCGAAAGGTTTTAAATACGAAATCTTACCGGCCCTTCATCAAACAAGCTTTTCAGCGTCTCGTCTGGACACGATTCTATGGTGAATATGCTAAGCTCATCAAGATGTACACGGAAGCTTTGTGTCTTTTTTGCCTTTCTCTCTTTTAAGGGAAAGGTAACCAATGTTTGAGCTTTGCATATCATAGCAGCCACAGAAATCATCTGTGGTGATATTAACTTATGCAAATAACATCGCGAATACAGTCTAATAAAATAATAAATAATTCATAATACATACGGCGTACTGAAACTGAATTATTAAATTCCTTCGTGTAAATTTAATGGCTTTATACGTCGCTCTGTGCGCGTATTTCTTTCTAAGACGAGATGGATGCCTATTTGCGATTTTCGTGTGTGGGAACATTTACGTTAGGCTTCCAGCGTGTAATCGTAGACGTGTTTTGTAAGAAAAATTTCTTTATGATCCATTTCAGCAGTGCGTCTGATTTTCTCATTGTACCCTTGTTCTTCCTCGCCAAGTTTAAAAATGTTCAAGAAGCATGCCCATAGTCGCCAGGAACCTGAAAAGCGCCCTGCTGCGTAGCTGCAGCTAAAAAAGACGCTGACGTTAGTAGAGAACCTCTTCTAACCTCGTTCCCTGGGGCAACCTTCTTTCTTTAGTTTTCAACTGTCAGTCTTGGTAGCTTCCTACAGGCGCCTTCGCTTCTCCTCCTTCAGTCAGCCAGCCACAGCAGCGCCTTGCTCAGCGTCCTCTCAGTGGAAATAGCACAAACTTGGGCTTAAGATACGTTAGCACTATCCAGATGCTATACGTGGCCCCCTTTTGGCCCTCTTTTGCAGGTACTATTCTGACGGTTCGCTGAAAGAGGGCTTGTACCGTCCGTAGCCACATGTGGAAGGCGCTGGTGTGGCCGCTGTCGTCCAAGTGGACTAACTGTACAATGAAAGTTTGGATTTTAGGACGCAGGATAGACGTCCCCAATAAAACATGGCCGTGGTTTGCTTAGTTCTTAGAAAAGAGGGTGACGAAAGAATTTATACATGCGCTCCTTGAAAACAGAAGCCTGCGGGACGCCATCTCTTGATTGTAATTGTAGTCTCCCCAACGCTCACATTTTTACTTCTGTCCGTTGTCGGGGGAAGTGAGCATAAAGCGTTTTCTCGTCATATCATTGCCATAAGAGGGACATGAATACGGTAATCGACAACTTTCAGAGCTTCGTAACGACGACACAGCACCTCGTTCACCGCCGGCGCAAGGGACATAAGGAAGACGTTTGCCGACGAACCGTTGACCCACCGTTTCTTTATGATAAAGGCTCATCGCATCTATGAAGCGATAGCCCACATGGTGACAGCGCCCGGAGTGAACATCACTCGCAGGACTTCGCCTGCCAGTATTAAGTACGTGTAGGCAAGGCCCCCTTTTGACACCTTTGTTTCATTGCGATAGCAATTATATGGACAGTCTCGACGGGTTTTTGCCGTCGTCGCCATGTCCCGTTTAATGTCCCAATTGATAACAACCTCCCGTGTGTCGTACGTTCTACCCGCGGGAAAAAGCACGTGGGTTGGGGCGATGAATCTGGCTGAGGCAGAGATCCACGTGCCTACACAATCCCCATCGCTCAGAGGGCACATGCGGTAGCATCACCCCCTCCCGATAACATCTGGAAGCCTGCCGTCGAAGTGGAGAGGAAACGCTCCACCCGTCTTTAAGCGAGCACGGAAAGACGCGAGGGCGGACGGGTTTGGTGTCGCTCGAGCATCAACTGTGGACTTCACGCGGTCGCCATCGATGGCGCGCGCACTATTTCGGCAGCCACCAGTGGGCGGCTCGTAAACCCTTCTACGTGCGGTGCTCTGAGCGCAAAGAGACTACGAAAAGTGTCCCTGGTGCAGCCGTATTCTCTTACATCACCATTTTCTAGAGTTATGTGAGATCATATCCAAAAGAATTAGCTGCCGGCCTCACGTCGTATATAATGCATTGCTATCGCACTCATTGCTACGCTCTTATTGTGAACTGTGACTTTTCTTGTTATAATAACAGCTGCAAGGCCTTTCAAGGGTCTCTGATTGTTTGCAGCAGTTGGGAGGGTCTCGCAACCCACTCTCTTATTCTCTCCCACCACACGTGGAACAAGCCGCACAGGAACATATCTAGTGGGTGACAACTGAGAGTTCTTGAATAACTCACAGAAGGCAACTGCACACGTCACAGTGACTCAACGAGCATGTTGATTTTCTGATGAGCATGAAGTCTGTTTTCAGTCTCGCGACAGTTAACGGATGTATATTAACGTACGCGAATAAGAAAAAAGAATCCAGACACACGTATGCCGAGACTGTTAGTGGTCTAACGATGAACTCGAGGGTACATAAGAATTTCTCAATATGAAGTCATGTTTCCCAGCCTAACACGGTATAAATTATTGCTATTACATCTTGCAATACAAATGCTGCTTGGAAACTTAACGATCATCGACTGGTTTTGATGTGCTCCTACTGAAAACTTGATCGTGGCGTTTACCTATTGCCTTTGTAGCAAGCGACTGGCGCCTATGGTCTGCTCAGAACCTGAGTGTTGTTTTCGGGCAGACAATATAGAAAAAATCGACCAAGCATATTATTTTATCCAGCGCCTTTAGTTTTATCATTACTCCATATTTTTTCTCTGGCAATTTTCTGAGCTTTCTGTTTATACTTGTGATATGCGATAACAAACGGCGGTAGCATACTTGCTCCATGAAACATATATAGCCTCTAGGAGGGTAGAGGAGGCTCAGGAGCAGATTCGTACATAATTTGTTCGAGAGGGTACCCACAACCGTGAAATCTTGTCTTAATTTCCTCCAGAGGCTCAAAGAGGCGCGTGGATGGCACTGTCAAGCCGTGGAAGGTGGCCCCTGGTTTGTTGTGAGCCTGAAGCACAGCCAGTTTCTAATGGTAACCTGTTAAAATTTCGTCCTACATGCTCAGGAAAGGATGAAAAACGCAGTCCACTTGGCGCTTCATGGGGGATTAATGCGCGAGGTCTGCTATAATGCAAGCAAGACACTGCTTTACAGTGTCCAGGACGACCTCGCGTGACGTCTCGTCACGACAGGGAATTTCTTGACGATCGTCTTGTGAGGCGTGGACCACCACTGTGGTTTAAAGGTTATGGAAGTCGGCTGCTGATACATAGTCGTGGGATCAAGCCACGGCGGCTGAATTGCGACGCAGGCGAAACGTTCAGGCCCGTGAACTGTGCGATGTCAGTGCACCAGAGAACCCCAGGTGGTTGAATTTTCCGGAGCCCTCCACTGCGGCGTCTGCCATAATCGTAGCGTGATTTGGGACATTAAACCCCACAAATCATCAAATAGCGCTGTCTTCGTACGCAATGTATTTTACTGTTTTTAACCTCGGCTATGCACGTCATCAAATGAGGAAGTGAATAAAAATGTATGCCCGATAAAAACGCACGCAAGTTCGCTGCCTGTCTTCGTCGCCAACTGTAATGGACGTGACTCGGAGGCAGACGGAAGCAGTTGTGCTTACCTCTTATCATTAGTTAACCGAAAACAATTTTCGAACTTGTGCCCCGCCACGGTGGTCTAGTGGTTATGGCACTCGACTGCTGATCCGAAGGTCGCGGGATCGAATCCCGGCCGCGGCGGCTGCATTTCGATGGAGGCGAAATGTTGAGGCCCGTGTGCTGCGCGATGTCAGTGCACGTTAAAGATCCCCAGGTGGTCGAAATTTCCGGAGACCTCCACTTCGGCGTCTCTCATAATCAGAGCTGGTTTTGGGACGTTAAACCCCACAAATCAATCAATCAATTTTCGAACTTGTGTTGTTGGTGTCACAGCACCACGGAAGAGCGTAAGTCATATGATTCTCGGATCTGGCCAAATTAGTATCCATCTTCACCTGATACTTGGTTCACGTCGCCGCTTGGTTATTCTGTTCCTTACTGGTCTCACCCAACTCTCCTCTGTCATCCTTACAGTCTTTGCACCTGGCATGACAACTGAAGCAAAGCAAATGGCCCTGTGCGATCTGTCTTCTGATGTCACGTAGCGAGAGACAAGGGCCAGCCGAAGCAAGCTCTTCAGACTCACGAAGCAAAGACGTTGCCACTCTGTGCCCGATTTAAATTTCTCACGAACAAAAGTAAAAGTAAACTAACAGAAGTAAGAGTAAGTAGCCGCTTGATCAATTTTACTTATTTCTGAGCTCTTTTAAGTGAGAAGCAATGCAACTGTTCACATCGACTTTAGTTTTTTCCACGGGATCTCATGGTGCCATACAAGTGCTAGGAGGACCGAATTTCCTTGAAACCGAGGCTATCACCCACTATATGGGTCTTCGCGTTGGCGTACACACGGGCAGACAGACGGAGAAAAGGATAGATAGATAGATAGATAGATAGATAGATAGATAGATAGATAGATAGATAGATAGATAGATAGATAGATAGATAGATAGATAGATAGATAGATAGATAGATAGATAGATAGATGTGCAATTGTGTTGACGCCTTATGCGTAGCACGTTCGCAGCATCGGCACAACTCTTGTGGAGTCGTTCTGGAGTTCATGGTGCGTGAATTTATGGTGTAGATTTTGCCCATTTTCTCCAAGTGAGAATTACGACTGAAACTGTTATTCCTTCCCATTTATTGTGCGTGCTGCAACAAAGAGATCCAGCTTTTCTTTTTAATCTGGCGGCTTCACAATGAAGGGGAAGAAAGGCTATTGCGTGCCTTGCCCTTGCTTCTTCGCACAGCAACCATCTCGATAGTGCACAAGTTTATCGTGCTGCTTGTTGCAGAATTCGTACAGCTTGTGTTCACAATCCTGCAGATGTTCCGTCTTATTCTTCGCCTTTTCCAGTGCCTTGGTTCGCACGTGCAACTCACAATAGTGCTTACCTGTAGAGAGAGCATGAGGATGCATTAACAATCTTCTGACTAAACCTTGTTATGTCGCTAGTCATTAAACATAGAACTTAGAGAACTAGTAAGACGAACTACCCTCCAATAGATCCCAGAGGTGTGCGTCTGTTTTCAGTATATGGTCGGCGTCGCCATTTGTGCGAAAAGGATGCCGTCTAGAACTTATCGCCTAAATATATTCTTCACGAAAAAAGAGGGGAAAGGAATCACCATTCATATAATATTATTACCAGGGATCTAATAAAATCCAGATCAGAATACACGTCATGAAGTGTCTTGGTCTTACCTATGGACAACATACTTCAATGTAAAGCAGCCTAAACAATCCATTCTCCATACGCGAATATAGTTTATTACGTATTATGCTATATAACTAGCCACAGGATCCAAACTAGAAGAGAAGCTCAGGGGAAGATGGATGCTTGAATCGATGAACAAATCGCAAGGTACGATTTAAAACAGGGAATGTCGCGGGAGCCAACGTTTCGACAAGCGGACTTGTCTTCGTCAGGGCGGCAACTGCCGCCCTGACGCTGCCGCTTGCCGCCCTGACGAAGACAAGTCCGCTTGTCGAAACGTTGGCTCCCGCGACATTCCCTGTTTTAAATCGTACCTTGCAATTTAGCCACAGGATGTCATTCACAAAGCCTAGCTCGAAAAAAGTCTGCTCTCTAGCGGTTGCGCTAGAAAAACATTAATAAGTTCGAGACGAATAGCACGCTGTGCGAAAGATGCACCCTGGAAAAATCATAGCTTCTTGTACTTCAGTTTAACAATTTCGAATGTTAGTAGCGCAAGCTTTCAACCCACACATTTTCCACATAAGCAATATCGTGGAACCGGGACTGAGTGCCATGTTCCTAAACGAAATGCAATAGCAGTGCACATTTGCGCTTGTGCATCTGTAACACGTCTGGCGTGTTATATATATATATATATATATATATATATATATATATATATATGTGTGTGTGTGTATGTATATATATATATATATATATATATATATATATATATATATATATGTGTGTGTGTGTGTGTGTTTGTGTGTATGTGTGTGTGTAGGAGGAAGTCCAAAAGAATTGCCTCGACTGCATACATACAGTTGCCGTGTGTGCGTGCAAGTAACGCGACTATATATATATATATATATATATATATATATAACGAAAGGGAAGGGGGTCAAGGGCTCGCTTTTATTTGTTAGGAACAACTTAATCAAACGACAAACATTGAAGCCTTGGAAAGCATAGGGGAAGTTATTCCAATTCGCAATTATGATATTGTAATATTGTAATTATGATATTGTAAGGAATTAAAGTGGACGAAAAGACAAACCTGCCTTCGGTGGGAACCGAACCCACGACCTTCGGATATCGCGTCCGATGCTCTACCACTGAGCTACGAAGGCGGTCGTCCCTTTATTCGGTATTTATGTATATGGAATCCTGGGAGACAAACCTGCCAGGTTTGTCTTTTCGTCCACTTTAATTCCTTTCTACTTACCCGAAAATTACAATATCATAATTGCGAATTGGAATAACTTCTCCTATGCTTTACTAGGCTTCAATGTTTGTTGTTTCATTAACTTATATATATATATATATATATATATATATATATATATATATATATATATATATATATATATATATATATATATATATATATATATATATATATATATATATAAAGAATTCCGCAAGCCGCATCTCGGCGTGCTGCAGTCAGTCCCGCAAGCCGCCCAGCCGCGCAGAATTTCAGCTATTGTACGATGGTGAATTGGCAACTCATTGACTCATTCTCTCACTCATTTGTTTCTTTCTTTGTAGCTTAACACGCGTAGTTTTACTGATTCGCTTACCCGAAGGTTCCCATGTATGGATATTTTTACCTAAAGACAAAAAATAGAAAGGGAAGGGGAACATTTATTGCAATGAAATGCACAAGAGAAACTTTTTTCGTAGTAAGCGTGTGTAATCACAAATGCAAGTACAGTAATGCCCTCACCAGCCCGAGTGCTACGGAAATTAGCATGAGCCTTCCCCCGGACTGCCATTCATGAGTATTAAAGAACGAGAACAGACTAATTGATAGAGAGAATTCACGTTATACTGTTTCACTTCACAGAACTAACGGTTTCAGATACTTTTCAAGATACTTATGTTACAGCAACCCTGTTATACTAATGAGTTTGAGAAAAAAACAACGTAATTTTTTGTTCTACCTCATCAAAATGCCTTGTACACTACAGATATTGTACTTTCTCACAAACCTATCTAGTTGCTCGAAATCGTTGGTTTCTTGCAATATGGTTATTCGATTCTCCTAGACATCGTTACTATGGAAGGACGTTTTATCTAACACAAGACAAAACATATTGGCGCTGGCAGTCAAAATTTTTGCTGACCACTTCTGATGCGCAGAGGGTAGTTATGAGCGTATTTTTCCTGCCTGATTGTTATCCACAATTTCCAGTACGGACAATACATTTACATGTACATATCTGCCCTTGAAAAGACGGTTTCTTCAAATGGGCTGGTAGTGGGAGTGTTATAGTGAAATAAAACGTCTATGTTCTTCTACACCTTTTACTAAACAAAGCATTGCATAGTGCTGTCCAGGATAGCAATAGCACTGAAAAATAATTTCTCAAAGTTAATTTCTTAACTTGAGACTTTACACTTACGTTCAGTAAGGTACACACAAAACACAAAAACAGCGATCCGACACAAAGAGTCGACGGTAATAACTATAAGAACGCTGAGTCTCACTTGGAGGCGGCACTACTTCGAAGACACCACATTCTTTCTTTGAATCCCAATGGAGGAGGACTTTCGAGTCGACTTCATTGTGACCTGGAATCCACAATACATTTAGCATCCTTAAGAGCCACTCCTTGACACGGATGTTCTCATACAAGAAAAGTAGAAAAGAAAGTGTTGAATACATACGTTAATTTATTACCGCAAACCCGTCGTATTGAAATCAGTTTTACACTACATCATCCCATAGACATTCTCGCAATTATCTAAGCCGGTGCATTCCTCAAGGAAGTATTATCGTAATGTACTTCAAATACCTCGAGGTGCGCTATTACAGATGGGAGTTAGAAATATATCTACTTCAATTCAATACATTGAGCCTACGTTCGTCTACTTCTATCAATACAACAATTTAATAGCTTTAAGAACAGTTTTCAATGCCTGTTTTACATTGTAATTATTTATATACGTCGATCTAAAATCTGTTTTTTTTACCTCAGCAGTCATGTAAACACTGCGGAACTGGGTAGCAGACGAGCATTAGGTCAGAATACTAGACGATATCTACAATGGGTCCACATAGCAACGCATCATATAATATACGAAGTAAGACTAGCAGCTTTAGGGGCAACCTGAATTATACTGAACGTGAGTTTATTAAAGTAAGCCTTCAGGTGTGCTTAGACATGACCAACTCGCACGAAGAAAATGAATAACCCCGCCATGCCGCTCGCCGAAGAGTGGTACTGATGAGAAACGGCGCCCGTGGGTAAGCCGTGAATGGTTATTTACGTTCCATGTTCCTGCTGCACGGTCAGCATTGCGTGTTTATGACGCTGTGAAAATTGAGCAGAGGAGAATGCGTTCACTTTACGGCACAGAGGAAGATAGCGCAACGTTAAGGTAGAACACGAGCAGCGGCCTCGGCTCGCTGTCGAACTCGTATGGCCGCGATGCGGGCCACAGTAGAGCACACGGCACGCACCTGTGGACGCGCAACCTGAGGCACATTAGCGAGCGGTTACTGCGGGTGCTGGCTCAAATGCGCTTTCAGTGAGTGTTGCTGGCGACATGAGAAGTAAAGCGCGCCTTGCTCCGGGGAGAGTAGCATTCTGCTAAAGCTCTTCGGCAAGCGTTCTTATTAGACGCCGCGGCATGATGACGTAAAGTTCCATGTTACGGTTAGGTGGCACAGACAACGGCTCAGCAGAGTGCCGAGCAAAGCAATGTTGTTTTGATTTCTTCCGGCACATGCTTCGCACCGCGCGATCGCCATAAGCTGCGTGAACATTGCACACTTGGCCCAGCATACAACGGCATCAAGCGAGCGCATTTCTTGCGGCACTCGCCGATGCACTCGCGGGAGTGCTACGTTGCGAGGGCATTGCCGGCTTTGCGACGATATGCGAGGCACTGGAACAGGACACGTGATCAAGGCGCTGCTACGCCCTAGAAGCATGTGGTAGCAACATTATCGCCGACCCACGAGATGTGGTCGGCTAGCCGGCGAGAGCACGGCGCCCTCCCCAGTGGAACAACGTGTAAGGACGCGCCTCTTCGCTGGAAGGCCGAGCGAATAGTCGCGTCTGTAACAAGATCCACGTCTGCCGCGGCGGCCCACGCGAACGACGCACTACTTTCAAGCACGGGGTTCTTGAAGTTTTGTAAGAATTTGTGGTGTTCTGTGGACAACGTCACCTTCCAGGTCGCTGGAGGTGAATGGATGGTGCCGAGCAAGGAATTCAATGGCGTAGGCGCTTGCGCTAAAGAGAAAACAAAATACAGCAGATTTCTCTTCATGTACAGCCGGCAGAAATCGCTGAGAGTAAAGCAAATCATGACGATATGTACATGAGAGAGGTAGAGAGTGTGTTGACGGTTCTTTTGCTGAAAATACCAGTGTCCTTATTACAACGTGTGTTTCCATAACAGCATTAGGCAAATATTGATAGTAGCATTCGTACATATTTAGCATAAAATTTAAATCAGCGATGCCTAGGCTGTCTCCCAAGACGTCCCTTTGCATTTTCTAAACGTCATAGGTATTGTAAACGTCCCTAATTAATCATTAAATCAAGGGAAAGTATACATTATACATAATGGCGTTTCTTTTGATAATAAGCATGCTTTTAAAGATATATGAATCGCCCTCAAGAAAGACATTGCCGCAGGCACAGGTTGGCTGTGGACGCCAAGGCAGTGACGACTTCACTTACGCTGCCGGATCTTGCACAGGTAGTTTTTATGTAGCAGTAAGTACAATAGCGAACGTGGCGTGTAGCCGATCTATCACTTAGCTCGTGTCATAGAACAATGTTATTATGCCGCCGAAGCCCTGTACAAGAATTTGAAGTGTTGCAGGCCAATCGAGATACTTGGCCGTAAAGTCTAATTCCGAGTTGGTACGCGTTTCTTGTCCTGTGAAACTACACATACAACACATAACTTACTTGTGTTGTCCCGCGTCACTATGCAGGATTTGTCACGATAGTGGTTCACAAGACACTCTTTCTGAACTTCAGCAACCCTCGTCTCTTTGTGCCTGAAAAATCAGAGATATATTTTATGTAATATGAAAGTTCCAAATCGTTCTTTACATGATGTAGAACTTTTTGTTGCTGTCAACCAGCCGTATATACGAGCGGCGATCGGAGATCTTTGTTCGTATCTGAACAGCCACGCGATTGGCTGGCGCCGCTTTGATGATATCAGCTCTACGGCCCGGCCAAAAGGTTGGTTAGGTTAAATGAAAAAGTTTCCGAGTACAAGTTCTTGGGAGTAGTGTTTCACGAGAATTTGCGATGGACACATCACGTTAACTACATTAAACGGAATATAGCACAAACAATCGGCATGGTGAATAAATATCGTACATTGTTACCGTCAAAGCTTAAGCGTCAGCTGTACTTTTCCACTGTTCACTCCAGACTTCACTACTGCTTCCTTGTCTGGGGTGTGACTTCTAATACGAATATGGAAGCCTTATTAAGGTTGCAGAAAAGGTGTATTCGTGCTGTCCATAATCTCTCGATGTGTGAACACACATCTGAGCACTTTCAGGAGGATCGTATTTTGCCCATTAGGAATATGTATAAACAAAAATTATCTGAAAAAGCATATTTAGAATTCAATAGTAACCGCGAGAGCTTCTTTTCGACATACACCAATGCTGCAACCAATTACATGTTAAGACCTAGGAACCTTGTTAAAACGAAAACGCGAACCAACTACGGAAACCAATTATTACAATGGCAAATTCCTAATCTCCTCAATGATGAACATACATTATTTAATATTATGGAACATTCTTTAACTATGTCAACATTCAGGGAAAAATCTAAACAATACTTTCTCGGAAAATAATTTGCTTTGTTCAAGTGCTACATCATTTGTTATGTTATCAGCAATGTCTATTCCCTATTATTGAAAAACATTGTGTATTTCTACATATTTATTTATTTATTGCTTGTATCTTTCGGTTTATTTTTATTGCTGTACTGGACTTGTATATTAGTAACTGTGCCATTTATTTATGTAAGTACATGCACATATATGTATAGAACTGTGTTGTATATTGTTTTGTTTTTATTTTTTTTTTTATCTAGCAGTTGACCGCTGTTGTCTGCTGTACTCGTGGTGCCAGGAGCCTAGTCAGGCGTGTTCAAACACGCCTTTTGCCCCGGCACCATGACAATTCATGTCATGTATTGTCAAAATCGCAAATAAACTTCAAACTTCAAATTGACATCACTTCTTGTGTCAGTCATTTCCAAACCGACCACTTCGTCTTCTGCGGGGAGAACGATGGCCGAAGGTATTTGCTCGAGCTAACACGCGCTAGCCCGCGCTTTACCGGCTTCGTGCGGATAGAAAAGGGGGCTATGGCTGCGGAGTGGACCGTTTGGACCCAATCCGTGGTTGTGCCATGGCAGAATTTCGAAAATGGCGCTTTATGCGGTTATTGCGTTGGCGTTGCTCGAACGGTTGAACACGCTAAACGCGTTTTAATTAAGAAACATAAAGGCAGAAAGAACATTTGTACGTTATTGCACAGAATAGTTTAACATTAAAGGGGCCCTGCGACACAAATTGAGCAGGCCGTTTTTATCACTGAATCTAGAACTGTTGCACGCGGGGATCTCGCAGAGAGAGTAGAAACGCCGAAATCAAAGTGGCTATAATTTTATTTCAGCGAACAAACCGCCCAAAATCGCCTCCTGTTTGAACTGAGGCGACACACAACGGAGATTTTCGTTACAGGAAGTGACATGGAGTGACGACGTTAGCGGGGCCAGGCTGAGCGTTCTGATTGGCTTGACGCTCCAAGGTGTTGTCACACATGTGTGGTGTCTGCTTGGTCACGCTATTCAGTACCAAAATATACTAAAATAGCTTTTATGCTTCGTAAGATAGAAAGCAAGTATCTCACATTACTTGCAAAACGACTCTAGGTATGTTGACGGCCGGACGCTATCTGCGCGCGCGCGCTCTGCTCCCGGTGTCTTCCGGTGTCGCTCTATAAGACGCGCGTTGCTATTGGACGTGACCATTGACGTCAGCGGAGAGCGAAATACGAAAGGGAATATTGTTTTGTTTTTATGCTGTCTGCTTGTGTTTTGAACTTCGAGGGCTAATAACTCCAGTTCTAGCTCACCGATTTGCATAATTCTTTTTGCGTTCATCTCAGCATGCGATCCTACACACACTGCAGTACTGCAGACAGCAGTTGAAAAAGTGTCGCAGGGCCCCTTTAATGAGGAGCACCTGAAGAACAATGAAGTAGCTACCGTATACAGAGAATTCGTATACTTCTTTTCTGCATCTCATACATACCAGCTCCGCTGTTTAACCAGTCTTCGAGAAATTAAGTCAGTGAAGCTGATTGAATTTTTTTCGTCTTTCGCATCCTGTAGCTCAGTTGGCGTTTCTCCCTAATTACAGGACTGTCATTTTTTAAATTATGTAGAACCTTATGAATGTCGGAAAGAATTGCGGCAAGACAACAGCTATGATGAGAGCGTCAGAGCTTCTTTCTTTATCAAAACACTTCGCACAATGCGTCGCTCTTCTCTGTCTCTTTTTTTTTTTTGTCAATTAGAGCCAATCATAAGCAGCATAAGAACCCACCTTGTGCAGTTTTCCTCAAAGTAATAAAAATAAGAAATGAAACAGAACTGATGGCGACACGAAAGTATTGGCTTGCTATAAGAAGCACACTTGTAATCACTTGCGTTCCGTGTTCCAGAGTAGATCCAAGTGCTGCTGGTCGCGTTCACCACCTGAAAGGTTTATTCAATTATTATGACCAACCCATGTTGTCAGAGGCGATCACATAGAAGTTTCAAATCTAAGGCATTCAAGCAGATGTTGTGCCTATGACTTGATATGTCTCTTAAAGTAAGTTTCAGGGAGTACAAAACGGTCGCGCGGAGTTGGGGGGGGGGGGGGGGGGTCGATTTACACATCTACCTTCACTTTTTACGCCACTTAAAACACGCTGCTGATCCGAAGGTCGCGGGATCGAGCCCCGCCGCGGCGGCTGCATTTCGATGGAGGCGAAATGTTGAGGCCCGTGTGCTGCGCGATGTCAGTGCCTCCACTGCGACGTCTCTCATAATCAGAGCTGGTTTCGAGAAGTTAAACCCCACGAATCAATCAATCACTTACAAGCACGCCTGAGGACTCAGATGCGTAAAACTTGTAAATGGTGGTTGCTTCGTGGGGCCAAATTAATAGAGAAAAGCTGGCACTTTGCTGATTTATTGACTTATATTAAACGCTCCATTTCGCAATGCCCCGCCAAGGTGGTCTAGTGGCTACGGTACTCGGCTGCTAATCCGAGGGTCGCGGTATCGAATCCCGGCCGCGGCGGCTGCATTTCGATGGAGGCGAAATGTTGAGGCCCGTGTGCTGTGCGATGTCAGTGCACGTTAAAGAACCCCAGGTGTCAAAATTTCCGGAGCCCGGTGTCTCTCATAATCAGAGCTGGTTTTGGGACGTTAAACCCCACATAACAACAGCTCCATTACGCAATCGTAGTTTTATTCTGCAACTCGCAGTGCACCTTGTACAATAAGTACTGGAGGTTGCATCACTTTATCAGTATGGCTTTCTCTATATCCCATCCGCAAAAAAAGATAAATTAGCTCCCGGCAATGTACGGTGGCCGCTTGATGCTTCGGATACTAACGTAGAAAGTTCTTTGTCTTCCATAGTAAGCATCGGCAACACCTTTATTGCTACTGGCCTTTGCCACCATCGCAAGGTTGGCACGGGGAAAAAGTTTGTGCATTGTGCTAACATTGCGTAACGAAGTTGTGCTGAGTCGTGCTAACCCTATACCAGCACGAGATTACCACAGCTCAGCACAAGGTTACTGAACTTTCCGTGTCGTTTAAATCTGTAAAGCGCGACAATTGGCGGTGGCATGGCACCGGCTGATATTAGTTCAACAGGGTAAACTTGAGCCCTTGACCACATGTCCACATTACCTTTACACAGCCTTGTGTAAGCTTATCTGTGCGACTGCTCCTTGCCGGTCTGTATAGATGTTATTTCTTCATGAAATAAACACAGTTGAAAGTCTGCGCTCAGTTTCTATGTCTCTGTGGTGTCTTGTTCGTGCAGTTAAAACTTATTTGCTCAAATGAACAAATAAGACGAGATAGGCGCGATCAGGTGTGACATGTAGATTTTATGGCGATGTAAATCATAAAATTAGTTTTTTTAGATGCGGAGCATCTCTTGCTCGCGGGGATGTCAAGCGACAACCGGCGTCCGCACTCACACTACACATGCGCGACTCTCCTCTCCCTTCCCTCTCTCCCACAGCTGCTGCAATAAATAAAGCGGGTAGGGAGCGCGCGCGCGCTTCGCTTCAGCAGTATCTCCTCCTTCTCCGATGAAAGAAGTTGGTGATGTTGTGTGATGGAAGCAACAACACTGCAAACCTGTAAACACCGCCATTAAATGCACCGTTAAAACTCCCAGCGATGCTCCGCATCACCCCATGGTCCCCTTCGGGGAGATGGTCTAATTTTTTTAAAGAGTACAAGCCCTGCAGTGTGGGACAAAACAAATACCGCAATACTTGTCCTTGTTTTGTCCGATGTTTCCCTCCTACTCATGCGATCCTCCTATTTTCAGTGATTTATGCAAATCCAACTGCCTTAACGTTTTGCGTCATCCTAGAGCTGGGCTTCAGTTATGTTGCAGTGGTTAGAATAGAACAAACACGGCTGAGGCAGGTGTTTTAAGGATGTAACGGCGCAGTATCACTCAGGAGAATTAATTGCTTGACAGTACGTCATTAGTATGGGGTTTTGAGATAGCCTACTGACAAACCTTGCGGACGCACTTACACGGAATCGGCGTGGCCCACCACGCGCTTGGGACTAAAATAAGACCACCAAGGAGGCCATGACATTTCGTTGTGGCAGCGATTGGCTATATGCTTTAACAGTCTCAAAAAAATTTAGATCGGCCAGCCGTACGCTGCGCATCACCTAGCTATATTTGGTGAAGGAAAACAGCTTCTGGCAGACAGCGGTCAGAGAAATCTATTTAGTATTCGTATCCAAACCGAACAGAGAGGCGCCAGACCGCATATTTCTTCTGTGCAGCTTGCCTGGGTGAGTGAGGTGGAGGGCACGTTGTTGCGACATTCCGAATATCTTGAGACTAACAAATGACTTCGCGTTCACGCCGAACGGTGGGCATTATGTTTTCCAGTCCTCTAGGACGGTGAACGATGGCTGAAAGAACTGAAATTCGGGCAAGCTTGGACGAGTTAACACTGGACAGAAACGATTTTTGTCCGTAAACAAATATCTCCTGGGTTGCTAAGCAAATGCATAGATTTGCAGCAGCGCCTTTAACTTCCAAAAAAGCGGGGAATTCGGATATTACGTTCAACTTGCATTCGGCCGTGAATTGTTAGAGGGACAACAAATCTGCAACTTCAGACGTAATGAACACCAACGAAGAGAGGAATGGCACCCATCAATACCCGGTTCGTACTGCATTGTACATTGTAACATTGATATATAGGAAAGAAAGCATTATTGCGCGGTTCTGCTGCTAAATATTACCGTCCTAAAACGCAAAAATATTTTCAGCGCCATTTTCATTTCTACCACTACGATTACTATCATTATTGTTAGCAAACTAGGGAGTTCCCCACGTCGAAAATGTTCCAGTTTGTTTTATGATGCGTCCCTAAGACGAACCCGAGCAGCAATTGAAATATTTGGCACAGCATACTCCCAGAATGCAGCAGATACATTTTCTCTGAAATACTGCGAAGCCATTTGTCTAGGGTATTTATGTAGGCGCCCCCCCCCTATAAGGCCTAAAGCTACGATGTTGTTGTTCTCTTTGGCTGATTTACCTGTTGCGAGACACCAACAATCTCCGAACGAAAGCAAGTAGACTGACTTCACCTCACAATGAATCCTATCCGAGTCGAAATTTTTATCCCCCCCTTTAAAAAACACATTATACGTTAAAACAAACATTACACGTTAAAAGACACACGTTAACAAAACAGCTACAAAAGCACTCGTTTAACGTTTATTTTGATTGATTTGCTTTATTTGTGGGGTTTAACGTCCCAAAACCACGTTTATTTTAATACTGGGTGTTTAGATAATCAGCTGCTTGATAACAACCACGATATATAATTGGCATACATACGTATAGTCCCTAATTTATTGCACCCCATAAGCTTTTAAATATATTTGGTATTTAGGATCCCTAAAATATACAAGGAGCGCAATTTCAGAAAGTGTCAAGAAGGGCTGCAACCTAGATAAAAATTTGATTTGTCATTCACCACCTCCAAGCTTCCTTCGTCTTTGCGTTAACCTCACAAAGCTGTCAACCTTAACAATTTTCTCTTTTATAAAAAACTGACCTTCCCATTTTTACAGAATGCTGAAGCACGGCATATACACGATCACTAGACAAGCATACCGACCTGATCGTCGCGGAAGCTATTCAACACCGAATTTCACTGTCACATTTCTTCCTTCATTTGAAGCCTCGTCGCCGCGACTGCCAATATGAACACTATCTATCATTAACTAAATATAACAGACGTATCTGAGACATGACTTTCACATTCGCTTTGTCTTAACCGCGCTAATGACATACAACCTGAAAATGTAAAAGATCGGTGCCCGGGAACGACCGTCTTTCAGTGTCATTAGATCGTAAATGAATGATCCAGTATATCTTTTCGTGTAGATATTGTACATGTTACTCATAGTATTTCCTTAATTTACTACGCTAAGGCCCTTATTCAAAACAAAACGCGGAAGCATTTCGGTACAATGCAGGTTACCGCAGAGTAACTCTGCGTTGGTCTCGTACGATATTTGGAGAAGCTACAGCTGCGAGCAAGTACACCTTTCTCACAGGTCACAAGAAAATCAGCGTAGCTTCCATTTCCTCGAAATTGTTTCCACCTATGGCTCAACGCAGATATAGCAGGGACAGCTCGCCAAAACCCCTACGATTACTTACCCCTAATATTCCATTGCACATTAATAAGAACAAACTTAGGACAAGATCGACGTAGCCATTCAGGAATAAGCGTTTGCACGTATACGTACATCAAAAATATTCGGGGTCGCTGCTGCAGCTGCATCCAAGCTTACATATAGCCCAATGGAAAGGATGAGCGTTACAACCAACATTCTCTCTCAGTAGGAATGCTTCTTGAAAGAGCAAGTTACGTGCCACAATTTGGCCCTCTGTAAGCACAGCCGACGCACAGCGCTAACTGAAAGCTTGTGGTTGCGGTTTTGCTAGCCAGTTATATATACCAGTAACGCGTGATTAACTCCTAAGAACAGTGGCTTTAAGCGAACCTATCGGACAAGACACAGTCGCTAGTCTTCCGGTTTTTGAGCTCAGCTTAAGCTATACCTACATTATACTAAGTGAACATTAAAACAGATCGTTTGTTAGAACGCCTCTTTTTCCGATCAGTGACATATCTGCCCCTGCTGATACTGAGGCATTTTCCGGACTATATTTCTTTCTGCCATTTGCAAAAGTCTTTCAAATGTCCATACCTTCCATACAATTTTCATGAACTTTATTGCCGTATCCACTTAGAAAGAAGTTTTGTATGATATTCAATTAGGAATATCGTCCTTCTCCAAGCACACAACTTCATACAAGGAAATTCAAAGCTCGGCAGGTACTTTCAAATCCACTTCAAAAAATGTCTTACGCACTTTGAGACGTTTACCCTGCAGAACGTCATGCCATTGAACTCATAGCAACTTCGCCGGCAATAGACCCTTGTTATGATTCGCAAGTTCACTTCTCTGCCCTGCCCATTTGCCCAAGTAATCTGGCACCCCTTGCGTTGAAACGGTGACAAAGTAGGCGGTTTGTTTTCTGTGTGTCGTTAGATCAAGAGCGCTCAGTCTACTTTTTGCATGCCCTGTACAAGTAAACTACTCTTGTACATGCTGTACGCAGAATTCACAACGCCGCCATAAGCTCGGAAAACTGTGGCACGGAACATAGCTTTACAATTAGCTAAAGGTTTGTTTCCGAAGATTAGCTATTCTATTCCCTATTAACGCCTATTATATATTGGTATTTCGTGTTACCTAGTACTTCTCGAAACATTTGATGTCCTTATCTAGGCAACGAATATCTGTCTCTGTGTCTTTGCGGGGGTGCGTGTGTATACGAGGCTATTGGCTCATTTTTTCTCTTTGTATACAAGCCTCAGTTGCCACGCTCGTCTGCGTCGCACTACCTTATTGGCGGTCTCCGCAGTTCTTCAATTATCTTTTACGTGACAGTAGTAAGTTAACTCATAACGTATGACTGTGTCATATATTATACATTTCAGATGTCTCGGTGAGAGCTTTGTTACGTATTTGTACAGTACGCTGATCCATTCGTCGAGAACACAACTCATTCGTTTCAGCATTAACAAGACAGAGGAACATATGTCCTTAGCTTCGCCTCAATGAAGTTCTCTTAAGGAAATGAAGAGAAGGAAGTTAAAGAAGCGATGACATATCTGTATCAGTTTTACAGTTTTAGCATTACAGTGTGTTCTTGAATGAGCAGACGTCAACGAATTGAGGAATTTTTTTTTTCAGGCATGGACTGCACGATCGAGTGGGCTCCGGGTGGTCACAGTCCATCGATCGGTATTCTTCCTTTATTGAAGGCCGACTGTAGGGTTTGACTTGATCTTTAAAGGCAATATATTTTATAGAAATATCCCTGGCGTGTTCGGTGCAGATCTCCTTGACCTGACTGGTCATTCACATGGTCGAGAACAAAGGGTTCTTGTCTCCTGAAGTTCTACAGTTTACGAAGGGACGAAATGACAGGAAATGCACCTGTAGGCTCTTGCTCTGTCTCAAGCTTACAAAACCTGTCTCTGTCAAAACGGAAGAGGTTATATCTACGACTAGAAGCCAATATTTGTGTTGTATTCAGAGGAAGACGAGATAGGGCACGAGGGGACAAAAAACAAGGAACGTGAACAGGATGCATGGAACGCATCATTTCTTTATCCCAGCCAACTGTTTTGCATTTCCGGTTGTGATTTCATGACTGGTATATTATGAAGGAACGCTATTGCGCAATTTGTTTTAAAAATATCCTTTAAGAAAGAACTGCATCAATAAAGGCAACAACGTGGCATTGTTATCGCAGTGTTGCCAGTTCTCCATTGCATAAAATAACCATTCGCCCTTCTACCAGTAGATAGATAGCCCATACCGCACCACGAAGTAAACTGTGATACTCCGCCTTGTTCCAGTTCCAACACCCCCCCCCCCCCCCCCTATGAACAGTCAAATCCGCCTGTCAAAGTAGGACTGGCCATTCAGGGATTCCGTATCGATCAGGGCTTGGTCAATTCTGCCCTACAATGCAGAATTGACTCAGCAGCAGAGACCGGAGCCATGGTGCTAAAAACCCGCCGTCATAGCCTCCGAAGCTCGAGGTTGCGGTGTCAAATGTCGGCCATGGCGGCGAAATTTATATGGGGTGAAATACAAAGAAAGAAAGAAGAGCGTGCACTTAGATTCAGGTACACGCTAAAGAACGTTTGATGGTCATTGATTGTCGATTAGGTACATGTTCAGAACTTCTGAAAATTACTCCGGAGCCCTACGCTACGGGGCGTGCCTCGTAATCGTCGCTAGTTATGGCACGTAAAGCCCCATCGAGCATTTATTATTATTCGTCACAGAAGTGAAACATACTCTAAGAAATCTAACCCCCCTGTCCCCACGTCATAGGTAGGAGTACGTTAGTGCGGTCAGGTGGTGCTTAAAAATTTCGGTGAACAATAGGATCCCCATTGGATGCTACAATGCCTTTGACGAACAGGATGAACAAAACTACGAATAAGGCGTCGGTAAATGTCAATCAAACCACTCACCAACATCTGGAATGTCCCGGTTCATATCCCTAGATATATTCTTCGGGAAATTTAGGTAGTCCAGTGGATATATGATCCAGATACCCTCGAAAGGGTTGCAAGAATTGGCATATTTCCGGTAACGGTCTAGAGCCACAGCGTAGGGGTCGGTACGTGAGGCTAAGTTGTTTTTGTAGTGGCAAGTTAACTTCGAAATATTTTGTATATTTTTTAAATCTGTTCTCTTTCCTTTCTTTCGATAAAAGTGTCTTAAGGGGCGCACTTATAGGTGCGCTTTATTTCTTGTTAAACATTGC
Source organism: Hyalomma asiaticum (assembly GCA_013339685.2). Lineage (NCBI taxonomy): Eukaryota > Metazoa > Arthropoda > Arachnida > Ixodida > Ixodidae > Hyalomma > Hyalomma asiaticum. Next base: position 29,922,364 of record CM023488.1, on the reverse strand, counting down.
ACGAAAGTCCTGAAACAGTGCCATAGTAATCATATATATCATCCAAGCATTCTGTCTGCCATATTTTCTTTCTGGCCACAACTGCAATGTCAGAAACAGTATTAGAAATGCAAGTTTCTTTATGCAGTTCTACAGTCATTGCAGACCTTGGTGAACGAGACTGTTTTTACCTGAGTGGTAAAATAGTGCAGAGGAACATATGGCTGTATCGTCGTAGATATAAAGAATAATTCCTAAGTCTCTGCCTACGAGCCTTAAGAGCACCGTTCGGCAGAGGTGAAATTAGAAGCAACGCCTAAATTTGCCTCTGCTCCTTGCAGCTCGTTACCATACGCCAGAAGCTGGTAGCGCCCTTTGGTCGTCTGTAGTGGCATGTTTTTCCGCCCCGCAAGTGAGACGACGTCACGCTGCTGAAGCAGCTCTTCAATGACTGCGCCGTGGCTTGGCATGCGACAAACCGCAGTATAAAACTGCCAACTGGACGAGCACCCGACACAGTTCATCAATGGGGCACTACGGAGCAACACCTAAATATGGCGTCTGCTTCTTGTAGGTGAGCTGTAAATTCTTATTAAGTCAATACGTCACAGAACCCATACACTGCTGCCGAGCCTGTCTGTTTGCTTGTACTCGTTCAATTCTTGTTTGCTTGGGTTCACTGTTTTTGCCATGTGTAAGGAGGATAAGGCCACTGAAGGTTTGCGACGGTAGCTTAAGGTTGACTTCGGAAGTATGAAGGTTAAAGAAGTCGCTGAGATAAAGGCAGGAATACAGCAGGTCCTGAAATTAAACCAGGATCTTCGCGCTGTGAACCCTGAGTTTCCAGGCAGAATTGAGGAACTGCAAGAATATTAAGCTTTAAGAAACACTGAGATAAAAGACATCCCCGGTGAAGACGAACCCTTGCCTATAGTGTCGCAAATGAGGAGATCATCAAGGAAGAGGTCTCAGGAGGCCAATCTTGACATCTACCACCGAGTACCTACTGCTAAAGATAGTCAGGCAAATGTTATCGTTCGGTTTCTCCGTGGAACCAAAACCAATGCCTTTCTCAACAAAGCTAAAGAAATTAGTGAAGCTTGCACTAGTGGCGCAAGCCTTGCGAAGAAGCGTAGCTAATAGACACTTCGCTGTTCCAGATTTGTCTCCGGCACACCCGCATTTTGTCGTGCTCCGTGGCTTCGGGAAATCCCTCGCAAAGTACTACGAAGACGAGTCGCTTGACACCGTCCCACCCATTTCCCATACTACACTATGAGATTTTGCAAAGCTTCGCGCCATGAGAGAACGCATGTTCTCATGGTGCGAAGCTCTGCCGAAGCGCATAGCTTTGCGAGATGCTGTGTACGGGACAAATCGACGCACACTGGCTTTGTCTTCTTTTCTTCTGCTGGCGGCCGCCAGCGAATGATGATGATGATGATTGAGGTTCCTTAAGGAAAGGTGGCTAACTTCTGCAGCCCTTGTCGGTAGCACAGCTAAGCGTCCAGGGGGTAGACGAAAGGGACTGAAAGGGATAAAACGAAGAGAAAAGCCGTAGTGGAGGGCTTCGGGAATTTCGACCACCTGGGGCTCTTTAACGTGCACTGACAGCGCGCCCTACACGGGCCTCTGGCATTTTGGCCTCCGATCAAAATGCGACCGGCCGCAGTTTGGCCTGTGTAGTAGTGGGCTGAGGTCGTGCGTGGCAGAGAAGTGCATTTGCGAATGCCGCTGCAAAATGAAGTGCACGCGCTCTCTGGGCACATCAACTAATGACTGTTTTTGGTGCGCCAGACAAGGAACAATTTTCTATACAGATTCGCTATTAAAATGAAAAAGATATACACCAGAGCTCGGGGATTTCAGTCAGTCTCGAAGTTGTTTGTAGATGAAAGCCTCCCTCGGTATGGTAAAAGACTTATCAGTGCCGCCGTAGAGAGGAAGAGGTAGTACCGATGGCGGTTCGTGTGGGCCTCTGGCGGCAAGATGTTCGTACTTAAGAAGGAAAACTCGCCAGTTTTTTTAATGTCCAGTATGGAAGACGTTGAAAAAAAATGGCCACGTGAATGTTACGGCCTTATTTTCTTCTCTCTTTATTTTTTGTAGTACAGTTGGTTTCATTCCATGAACTGTGCATATTGCGATATGTCATCGTTTAATAAATTAAAGATTGCAACAGAAATACGTTAAACTGATGGTTGTGTATATATAATGGGTACCCTGGTTTCTTCGCGGTTGAAGATGTCATTGTACTACACACTGTGTTACTCCCTTTTCACTTATTGCATATTAATTTAGGACACTACTTGACAAAGCGTTATATAATATCCAGACAGTACTGCAAAAATGAGACTTCGTGCATTCGAGGGTAATCGTGGAATTTTACGAAACCTTACAAAGAAACCTTTTTTATAAAATATTCGATGTTAATGTCAAATAAAGTATATTACTATAAGTAGATGCAACGCATAAAAAAACAAGTGCACAGTAGATTACTTATGCGCTCACCAATATGTGCCTCTCACGTATGGCTGCACCGTTCCAGGCGCACACTGCCTGGAACGGTGCAGCCATCCAAGAGAGACAGAATGAATAACTATATCTTTACTTTGCCTTTCCTGCATGGCGGCACCATTCCAGGCGCATTCCGAAGTTCGCCTCGATGAACGTATGGCGACCTGTGCGCGCCGCATTCTTATACACAGCTTCGAGCGTATATGCGCCGATAGGGCAGTGGTAGGGCACAGCTCACCTTTCTTCGTGAGTGGCGTTTCACCGCCTACCGCTCTTCGAGCGTTATGGGAACAAGAAAACTGCTGCGGTAAACGCCTAAGCACGGCAACGACGTTGAGGGGTCAATGTGGCGCATGTAGATAAAACTGATACCTTTGTTACGCGACATTTACTGCAGACTGTGCCCAGTTTTTAGGTAAACTAGTTCACTTACCACAGAGGCTTGGCCCTTGATGTTACTGGAGGCGATGTTGAACGCGGGTTCATCCACGTCAAACGGTGTCGTGCCAGCGCAACAGCGATAGCAATGGCCAAGTTCACCTCGATGTAACAACAAACATTCAACTGCTTATGCGAAGACACATTTCACTTTCGTGTTATACGGACTCCTTTGACAGAGGGATCAGCCGCATTTTTTATATTTCTCGCAAGGTTGCGTTTGCCTGATCAGAACTGCAGCGTATGTTATCAATTTCTTTGTCTTCAAGGTGTTATGTGTGGCTTATGGCAAAACATTATTTCGTTGTATTATCTCACTTTTTTTTTAGTTTTTCTGTAGACGTGACCTTCCTTTCGTGAATGTTTCAGTTATGTCCGTATCGATGGCGTATTTTGTATATGTGTACTACGCACGGCCGCCGGCTTGCCGAACTGTTGTAGGAAGCCTCTGTCAAGCCACATGGCCTATAGCTTCTGCTTGCTTTCTGTTGTAAATCAATTCAATTTATTAGAAAAACCGCAATGCGATTGAGAGCCAAGCCGTGATAGGGACTCCGGAATAATGTTCAGCACGCGGGTTTATGAACATGCTCCTGAATATAAATGAAGTGCGCGGGTAGGGTCGCCATAGACGCGAACCATAGCGTGAAATTGATGGATTGGCTTCTCACAAATCGTATATATATATATATATATATATATATATATATATTATATATATATATATATATAATATATGTGTGTGTGTGTGTGTGTGTGTGTGTGTGTGTGTGTGTGTGTGTGTGTGTGTGTGTGTGTGTGTGTGTGTGTGTGTGTGTGTATTAACTTTCAACATGACCTGTGACTCCCTTGATCGAGCACACTAATATGCATCACTATCCTCTAGGTGGGAACATAAGTGATCCCTTTTTGGGCAGTAGCCTCCGAATGTTAGTGAAAGACACATATAACGAAGGCAACTTTAACTGACTTCGCTTACGCCTGCGCACCTCATGATACCTCGTAGACAGCACAACTACGTTCTCAGAATAATCGTACACGTAGGTGTACGTGTCAATGCGAGGCTTGTCAACGAATCGCTTACATATTGCTGCTTTGCCTGAACACCTGCACTATAAAGGTTAAGAAAGACATAAAGGCTTATTTTCTTGTAACAATAAGCAATAACTTAGAAGCTTTCAACGATAAGGCGTGGGAATACAAGTTTTTCAAAATACTTGATCCACAATAAGCCAAAGCGTAATGTAGCCCATTCTTTGCCACAGTGAACGAATTAACAATCAATAAGATAAGACCACTTCCAAATGACCAGTTCCAAAATGATAAGGTAAGACCACTTCCAAAAATCAATATTGCAGTGGTCTCGTCAAATGCCCCTTTAGCAGCACAAGCCAGTTCGCGCATCATCCGTGGCTTAATCAGCAAATGTACTTACTTTTTGTGCGTGCTTATACGACTGAACACTCCTACAACCTAATACTTCTAAATCAATGTGTTCAGGCGAATTACACACACGGAAGGCGTACGCGTGAATTTCATGCCTTCTAAATAAATATCTTCATGTCTCGATGAGGCCAATCTATATTGAAATAACTAAACCACGAAATTTATTTCGCAGTTCGCGAAAGTCCGATGCAAGCTGTTCAACTACAGCAGCTACCTTTTAGCGTGTCTTATAACAGTTCGGTCAACACCAGCTAGGAATTTATTGGCCATTTTATCAAATACTGGATGGTATTCCATTATCCCCAAGTATTTCAAACGCTACAACCGTAACGTATTTCATTGAGATAATAGCAGCCATCTAGCTATGTTAAGGCGGATATCCAGTGAAACTGCTACATAACGCACAGCATACGTTAATTCTCTCGTACTATTTTGTAGTCAGAGTGATAATAACATTGTGATTATTTATATGCCCGCGGATTCGTCCGATTGCGTTCTTCGATTCTCTAATCACTTGAAATCTATGGACGACAGGTGCTGAGTAGTTGAGCGTATTGAATAGGTGAGGCAATTTAAACAAGACTTTTGTAGGACACAATGAATAAACAAAATCTTGCGTAGTTTATTATTGTTGCTGTCGTTGTTGTCATCGTCGTCGTTGTTGTTTCAGTTGTTGTTGTTGTTTGTTGTTTGTTTTTATAGGCAATATAATTAACGCTTCGCGCTGCCTCCAGCATTTTTGCTTACTGATGGCCGCAATGCACGGTGGTGTAGCCCTACACGGATTCGTAGTAATATTAACAGAATGTTCACGAAGGTTCTGTGCTGCCGTGTTGAAAGAAGTGTTAAAGATGATTGCACAGCACAGGCGCCTCAACAAACAACCATAAGTTCAACAGAAGTGCAAATTCTTTACTTTCGTCTATTCGTCAGGTACACATGCACCTCATTTATTCTAGCCCAAAGCGGGCTCATCCGAGATTTGATTACGATAACCTCAACTGCTACTGCAGAGGCGGAAGCGCTGGTTTTCAATCGAACCTGCCTTACCAAAGAGCACAGTTTTGTTACTCTGTATCCTTTGCTAATGCAGACTGAAATGCCACTCAGGAATAAAGCACGTAAGCTAAAGATTACGAGTAAATAAAGGGCTTGACACGAGGATTCTCGATCTGCTGTTCCGGGTGGTATTTTTAAAAGACATCCCCGTCTAAAATGCAGTTAGCATTCTTCATAGCGTAGTTAGTTTGAGGCAGTTTACCTGGCCCTACTCCGCTTCACGCGTTAAGAATTCGCTGAATTTTTTACCTTCTACGTTTCCGCAAACTTTCGTGTGCTTTTTCACAATTACATAGTTTATCGTAAGAAAAATTTTAAAAATATTTTGCGAAAGCATGCTGCTAGGACTGCGTTGGTTTATACAATACACGGTATGTGGATAATGAACTACAGAATTAAAATTTTTCCTTCTGTCACGAAGTATCCTGGTGCTGTTAGCACGAAACTCACTGTCCTTGTAGGGTTCACAGCATAGAAAGTCACGCTTTGAAACTGGCTCCGCCACGCGTGGTGCTGCAAGAACACATATTCTTCGAAGCTTCGCCTCTGCAGGAGACGTATCACAACGCTAGAGTGCGCTTTAATGCCGCTTTACATGCCGCTCTAAGCGCGTTACATGACGCTTTCGGGGATACTTGGATCATTGTTGCCTACACGAATGCGGAAGTCGAACATACTTTCGAAAGCTTAACAGGTTCAACGGATTTAATTTCAGAAATTTTTTTTTCGTTGTTCAAAATACATACTTTCACGAAAGCCATATCGCTTACTTTTTGGTGAGTTTCTTGGGAGTATTTACCCTTTCATCGTCCTTATTCTCTCGTCGAAAGCAAAATGATTGAATAATTTAGCTGAGACTGAGTTACTACACAATCTTTCACATCTTGTTAGACTGTATGAGCTGTTACGACCGGGCTTTCTGCTGAGAACGGCGCACGTGGCTTGTTGCGCTTGGCGTGCAAAACGAGCCCGACGAGGAAGGTCGCCGGCTCGTTAGGCCTGAGCTCCGCGTCAACGCAGATTACAAACATCTGCGTTCAGCCGAGGCGCCGCGGTGGTGCCGGGAAGTACGTTTGGCCATTAGGTCAAAGAGGCGACCCCGTCCGGCCCATCTGGAAGTGGTCCGTTCGGCGAGTGCCTACCTTATCGGACCACACAAACATTTACCAGGTGGAATGTCTCCGCACGTATACGCGCACGTGTGATGACGGTGACGCTGGCCGCGTGATTTTTCGGCTGCGGTATCGTCCCCCGGGACCTTCGGTGACTACAGCCATGGGCGGGTCAAGGACGTTTTGGACACCTCCCATCCTCTCCCTCCTCCCTCGCCCAGGAGCTAATGGGGAAGAGGCCAGCGATTAAAAAACGCGGGACCCGAGAAGACAGGGCCCTGAGAACCCTCCTGCTAGTGGAGTCTTGCGGAAGCAAGCTCCCTGTAAATATGTAGAATAAACCTCATTTAAGTTCTTTCTGCCCCGCCTCCCGTCGCCCTGAGACCCGGTACCTGCGGGTCGTTTTCACCGCACAATACCCTGCCAATCGGGATCATGAAGCCACACAAGTCAAGTTGCCGTTCTCCTTCTCCCCGGGAAGTTCTCAGTACCTATGTAAACTGCACCGCTTGGGAACGTTAGAGAAGCAGGGAGGCGAGTATCATCTCGGATTTAGCCCCTGCTCTACTGCTGAAAGCACGGTGATGGGCAGTTCTATTTACTCTGGCATCCCGTATAAGGTAGATGTTTGAAAGTCTATTCTAAAGAGATTTTTTTATATGCCCAGCTAATTGATCGACTCCTCGCGTAATGCTGAATAACTCGGCATTTGCAACGGCTCTTGGTCAACCGAATGATTATCACGGGACCAATGCCAACATCGCATTTCAATTTCATGAGCGAGAATTCCTGACTACTTGCGGGAGCAAAGCTACGTGGGATAATGCAACTACAGGGAACTGCAGTCGTACTGCGAGGTCAAAAAAAGCAAATTTTACCGCGATCACTCACCTTGCTTAAGTTCAGGGGACCCAAAGCAAAAGTTCACTTAAAGGTTCACAAAAGAGGATAATTACTACAATATGAAACCCCTTAAAGCTAAGTAGGCCTCTCGTCGAAAGGGCGATATGCGATTCGCAGGGCTGTGTGCATCGAAATGTACCAAGTGTAGAACACTTGCGTTGCTGCTTATATCACCTGAAAAAACAATGTTCAGTTTGTAAGGGCCAAAATAGCGCCGCATTAGTTTTTCAGAAAGCTCAGGCGCTAAAACTGGCGTCCACACCCGTACTTTCTCTCCGGGCTCGTACCGTATATCCCTTCGCCTTAGGCTATTGCGGTCTGTCTATGATTTGGCATTGCATGATACGGTGTCTTGCTAACTGGCGTGCCTCTTCTGCTCTCTCCATATACTCACTGGTATCAGGGTCGTCCTCATCGGTATTATTGACAGGTAACATTGCATCTAAAATAGTCTTTACTGCCCGGCCATAAAAAAGTTTAAATGACATGAAGTTGGTAGTATCTTTAACTGCGGCATTGTACGCAATTGTGGCATACGGTAGAGCAGTGTCCCGCGTCCGATGTTCTATGTCAGTGTACATCGCGATCATGTCAGCAAGCGCTCTGTTGAGCCGTTCAGTGAGCTCATTCGTTTGTGGATGGTACGCTGTGCTTTTCCTGTGGTCGGTATGGGTTAGCTTCATTAAAGACTGCATCAAACGGGAAGTGAACGCTGCTCTTTTGTCCGTTATGAAAACCTTGGGCGCATCATGCCATAATACGATATGGGTGACCAAAATCTCGAACTTTCGGTGAGGTGGAAAATGAGGGGGGGGGGAGGCAATCCGCAAACTCTTTTATCAAGTTCACAATCTGGTCTTTCTGCGGGCGTGAGAGCTCTTGGTCAATCGCGGTCGATTCAAGGACGTTGTTCTCTGTAGCGGGAGCTGGCAGCGCTGTATCTAGTTTGCAGAGATCCGCTTCCTGCACATAGTCATAAAGTGATGCAATAGCTGTCCCCTTCGCCACATGCTGCACTCCGTTGCCGAAGTTTGTTAGCAGAACACCCGTGGAACCATCACGCAGCTGCACTGGTCCTCTAGCCACGCACATTCCTTTCTCGAGTAACAGGTCGACGTTACCATCGGCTGACGCCTCACACTCGCGAAAAAAGTCGCTTCTCACAGCAACCATCGCACTGCAACGCGTCGGCAGCATCACGTCTTCATTCACAACGCGAAGAAGTGAAACCATCGGTCGTCCCGTATGAGACATGGCGACAGCATTCTCTGCACAAAATGACATTCGCGGTTCTTGCAAGTCGATGATCGCGCTGTTTTCTTTCAGGTCCAGGCCTCACGGGAACACTCGGGAAGAACAAGAAAACTGCTGACGTACATAAAGCCTGTAATTTATATTCTTGCTGGGCAGATTCCCATGGGTTTGACGGGGTGCCCTTCATCTGAACGGATCTGTTGTATTGTCCAAGACACCAGAACTTTCTTCAGTTTCTTAGCGAGCAGCCTACTTACTACTCAGTAGTGTGCGCCAATGTCTATCAGAACAATTACTTCGACATTGTCGATCGTTACTTGCAATTCGGAGGTAACGTCACCATTGCTCCACATGTTCTTCATTCCGTCCCTGCTGCGGTCGGGTGGCGTTACTGGAAGAGGGTGTTCGGTTTTACGGACATCAACGGCGTTGCCTCCACAGGCCGCTGGATCTAGTTTTCCGCTGGATCGTCGTTCCGAGGACAGGGTGCATTCACCGGGAAACCGTGCAAGCCCACTCGGCGGTACTGACATTCCCGATAAATGTGCCCTGCGTCTTTACAGTGATAGAACAAGGGATGCTGATCCGCAGTGCGCCAGAAATCGCATTTATGCGGTCTTTGTTCCGGCATGGGTGGTGGCGTACTGTGCGAAAGTATCTGGGACATAGTGGTCGTTTGGGCGAAGTTTCTGCGTCCGATGCCCTGCCGTAGAGCTTGCGCATACGGTAACTGTGGTTGATGATGTTGTGGTTGCACGCCCGGTAGCGCTGACTGCGGCTCCGGTATGTATATAGGCTGTGGTTCCTCAATGGCTTGTCGCTCCTCTTCGCGCATCACGTCCGGCAGCGACGACATCGCAAGAGGGCCTTCAATTAGCTTTATCTTCTGCAGATCCTCCCGTATATAAGACAGCCCTTACCCCTTCCCGCCGAAGGTCGATGTTGCTGGTGATGGTCGCCAATGTCACGTCAACAGAGGACACTCCAACATCCCGATCATATAGCCGCGCACATTGCTGCAGTGCCTTCTCTATCACCGTTGCCTCAGATCGGAACTCAGCGACGGTACGGGGCTGCTTACGAACAAGGCGTTCGAAGAGCTCTTCCTTCACTCCACGAATTAAGTGCCGTAACTTCTCCTGGGCCATGTTTGGGTCGGCGCGTCGGAAGAGCCGGCACCTGTCTTCAATGTATATGGCCACGCTTTCTTTGTTTCGCTGGTTCCTCATCTGAAAGGCATGGCCTCTGCTTTTTCTTTGCGGTCTGTAGTCGGGTACGTTGCAAATAGCACCCGCCTGAAGTCGCCCCAAGTCAGCAAGGAAGCTTCGTTAAACCACGTACGCCCGGAGTCTCGCAAAGCAAAGAATACGCAACGGAGCTTCCTGGATTCGTCCCAACCGTTAAGTCCAGCGACGCGCTCACAGCCATTTAGCCAGTCTTCGGCACATTTGAAAGTGTCACCGTGGAAGGGCTCTAAAGTCCGAAAAGAATCCACGACAGTATGAGATGGTGTAGCTGTCGCTTGAGTGGCCATCGCAGTGCCGTCTGAGCTCACGCTCACCGCCGGTCTCGGAGAATCGGAGAGGCAACCAAACTCGGAGAGGCAACCAAACAGCAAATCCTTGAAACAAGGCTTGATGTAGAACAGAACGCTGCAACCGCGTTCTTTTTTCGATTTATGTCAGCCATTGGCTTTTTTAGATATCTGGATCTCTCACACCTCTAAGTAAGTTGTCCGGCGGTCTCGTATCTTTAACGAAGTCAAAAAACATTATCAACTTGCTCGCACGACATTTCCCTTACCTAGCCAAAATCTACCACGTCCTGAATCGATTACGCTGAGCTTATTACTAACGTAATCGTATCCCAGCCTTTCCATCTATAGTGGTCTCGTGGTATCTCCTTTGATGTCCCCACTGCGTTGGATACAGCGATTTTAACCACATACTCTGACAGTGCCCCTCTTTACAGCACCACACAGCTCAAGAAATCTCGCAAGGCACCTTGCAATCATCGACCATGAGTCGCCCCTGGTTCCATCAATCCATGCAGTCCAGAAAGCCTAATACGCGATGGTGTAGTTCGGCCTTCCCGTCCCGACGTGGAAACGGCCCGTGGTCCTCCCTCAGTAAAAATATGGGAGTGGCTTCTTGAGTACACACCTCTTTTCTACCTACCCACCTATCTCACCCCGAATGCATGCAGAATATGCTACTGCATACCAACGTGCCAGTCTGTGAACATATTATCACTAGTCGGCATTTAGTGAGAATAAAAACATCGTGATAACTGGCAGGTCTTCAGCGCGTTACGTCTGGTCGTGTGGGTGGAATAGAGGCGGAGGGAACGACTGCCGTCCTTTGCTCTCACATGCCCCGCCATCGTAAATATTCATGGCATTCACTTTGATGTTAGGCAAGCATTTTTCGCAATTGAAAACCAGACATTAGAAGTCCTACAACAATAAACATATCTACGACAGCTACTAACAGGAGAACCTACTCACGTAAAAGAAACAGACCGAAGAATAAGCATGCGATGACGCGCATACGGGAGACATTCCCAAGTCATGAATGGAAACTTACGATTATCACTCAAGTGGAAATTATATAACTACTGCATTTTGATGATATATTGGGGAGAAACTTGGAAATATACAAAGAAGCTAGAAAGGAAGTTAAGAACCACACAGCGAGGATAGGAATGAAAAATGATAGGCTCTAAGAGATAGGAAGTGAACCGAGTGGGTTAGGGAATAGGCAGGGGTAGTCGACATAATAGTCGAAGTAAAGAAGGAAAAATGGACATGGACCGGTCACGTGATGAGAAGGCTAGACAACCGATGGACAGTTAGAACGACGGAATGGATACATAGAGAGGGTAAGCGCAGCCATGGACGACAAAGAGTAAGATGAAGTGACGAAATTGAGAAATTCGCAGGCTGATCAACTGGAATCAGCTAGGGAGAGGAAGGGATGGAGAGAAATGGGAGAGGCCTTCGTCCTGCAGTGGACACAAGATGGTCTGAAGATGATGAAGCATTTTTTGAGTACACGACGTGCCATAAAAGAGAGAGAGGGAGGTAAGAAAAGGCAGGGAGGTTAACCAAACGCGCGTCCGGTTTGCTACCCTCCCCTGAGGAAAGGGATGAAAAAGTCATAAAAGATATCTTATTGAACACACAATCTGACAACGGTAGCTTGTCAAAGTCGTTCAGGGTACAGTCGCCTTGAGGTACTAAGTGTGCACGCGCGCGAATATTTTCTTCCGTATTCAGAAAAAGAAGAGGTTTTCTATCCCGAATATTTATTCAGTTCTGCAAATCTTAGTCGTGGTTGTTCAAATATTATTACTTCATTTTTTTGCACTCCATGCGTAAGCGTAGAGGAGTCGTTCAGCCAGACTGTTCATGATTCTCGACAATTTTTTGGCACTCATCTCTGTAATACACCGTTTGAACGTATTGCGTGCCCTTGCAGTATTCGTACAGCTTTCTTTCACATGGGCCACCAGAGCCAGGTTTAGGCAGTGAACTATTTCGTATGTGCAGCTCGCACTCCATTCTGTCTGCAAAAAAAAATGCATAAAATATTTCAGCTCCCACGCATGCAGAATACCAATAACAAATATCTGGGACCAGAGAAACTGTCTTAATATTATTCCCTGTTATATATTAAGCTTGCTCTAACTTGCTCTAGCTTGCTTTTAACTGTGCTGAAATGAATTATTCCGATTTTTCATTCAATGCCCCATATATTACCACAATCTATGCTAAGCTAAAGCCCGTATATGCATAACAGTTTTAGCAAGCAAAATGTGCCTGTGATTAAAAGAAAGTCCAAGCCCAGCCACGGTGGTCTAGTGGCTATGGTACTCGGCTGCTAATCCGAAGGTCACGGGATCGAATCCCCGCAGCGGCAGCCGCATTTCGATGGAGGCGAAGTGCTGAGGCCCGTGCGCTGTGCGATGTAAGTGCACGTTAAAGAACCCCAGGTGGTCGAAATTTCAGGAGCCCTCCACTACGGCGTCTCTCATAATCAGAGCTGGTTTTGTGACGTTAAACCCTCAAAACAACAACAATAAAAGAAAGTCGAAGCATGTGCTCCTTCAGCTCGTATGAGTGGACGCCTTCTTTCTTTAGCGGGAACGATATCATTGCACTCTTCACGCTTACACATTTTATAAGAGGGCGTTCCTGACACGTTTGATGCTTTCCTTGCCATGAGCTACTGTGGTGGACCAGAAAAGTCTACAAGATTTAACATATGATTGATTGATTGATTGATTGATTGATTGATTGGGTTTTACATCCCAAAGCCACGATTTGATTATGAGAGACGCCGTAGTGGAGGGACTCGAAGATTTCGACGATCTCGGGCTGCACTGACATCGCACAGTACACGGGCCTCAGCATTTCGCCTCTCTCGAAGTGCCGGGATTCGATTCCGTGACCTTCGGATCAGCAGCCGAGTGCCATAACCACTTTACCACCATGGCGGGGCAGACTTAACATATGTGTCGCAATAGATGTGAAGCAGAATTTTGTGATATTGATTAAACGCCATAAAACTTGAAAGCAGTGGCTTTCTATAGCATACCGGGATTCTACCGGCCTAGCAAAGTGGCGATTACTTAGGCACTACTGGGGAGAAACATCATGTTCGCTCAAATAGGCAACACCATGTAGTTCCTCGGCCGGCTCCTAACCTCCTTACACTGGGCATGCACGTGCTTCAACAGTTCCAGACATATTCGAGTCTTTTGCAAAATTAGGCTTATGCTCTCTTTAATTACAAGCCTTAATTTACTAAATGCGGCAAACTGGCACGTAGTTGTAAGGAAAGTTGCTCTACCATTTTACACCGCCTCCTCTTCGAGCAATGGGACACCATGCATCGCACCAGTGACGCTAATTGTTTGCTGTGGCCCGTCTTTCTCTCCCTAGCAGCTATTGGAATAAATGGGCCACCGACTTACTTCCTACGCAGCAAATTTCATGGAAAACTAAATGTTAAAATTGGTCTTCGACAGGCAATTGAGCCCACGTGCGTACACTGCGTAGCACATGCGCATCGTACAATATGGCGAACTGTGTCTTATACCGGCCACCATGCTTTACAGGCAGGCGATATGAGGGGAGATTTTGAGCATAGGCAATACAACACTTGTCCATTTTGGAGTTCCGGCGTGCTAAGGTCATGCAAGCAACTCTTGAGAGTACTGACTCAGCGTAGGAAGAATGACATTGTGGCCTCTCATAGATAGATAGATAGATAGATAGATAGATAGATAGATAGATAGATAGATAGATAGATAGATAGATAGATAGATAGATAGATAGATAGATAGATAGATATCAAAGTGACACAAGTACCCCGATGAGTTTTTCGCATTAAGAAAGAACGCGGCGTGGCTAATTATCAGAAGAACCTAAGTGAAAATACACGACACCTGTAGATTACGAATCAGAGGATGCTCTGTGCCTGCTCTGGTAACGACTTTATGATGACGCCATGATCGCAGCTGTTCACGACAACGCGGATTGCCGTGGCCCATGCATTGATAATGCCGGTGGCGGCACCAATGTTGCAGAGCCTGACTTAGGCAACTGCCATTTGCCACGCTACTTAAGACTTAAACTATTATTATACCTACTGCTTTACTTGATACAACATATGATGGCATTCTAATAACCCGCCTGTTCTTATTGTGTGCAAAACTACGCGCTAAAATTTGTTCGCATGATGAACACGAGATTGCGTTCGTTTAAACTAAGCCCACGACGCAACGCAAAACCTGCGTGCCTTTTAATTACGGCAATTCATGTAAACTATGATTAATCCCGCATTGAATACGTGTGTATCCGGGGTAACGTACGAAAGCCCGTCAACTTCACTTTTCGAAGTCAGGTCAAGGGTGATAAGTGCAAGGCGCATACGTACTCCCAGAATACCACGTGTAAATTCCACAGTTACTCCACGGGTTCCAGTAATATAGGTACTTTGTTAAAGGAACTTCTCCTGTAATAAAAATCATTTTTGAAAGAGAGCGAAGCGTTCAGTGCTAACGCTATGGGACAAGCCAACATAAAAAAATTCACAGCATATCACAGAGTGAATGATGATGAGTGGGCGAAGCTCCGGATGTTCATCAGTAGATCGTGCCGAGTTCCGGATTAATTTAGTTAACGCGCACGCTACGAATCCTCATGGTTCAACTATGCACAAGTGATATCTCCCACCGGCACCTCATTGCAAGTCAAGATCCAGTGCATATATATATATATATATATATATATATATATATATATATATATATATATATATATATATATATATATGGGTGGCCGGTGAACGGTTCTCCAGCGCGAGCAGTCGCTATTTTGCAATCAAGCAACTCGCTAGAAGACGCTGCCTGCGTCAACGTTGTCTCTCGCGGGTGAGGGCGCGTTCTCCTTCTTTGCGAGCTGGTGAGCGCGTTCATCGAAGAAAGAGCGTTTCCATATTCAACGCGCGCCTTTCGCTCTCTCTCTCTCACACACAATACAGCAGGTGGAAGAGTGAGAAAGCTCGCGCGCCGGGAGGCACGCGCCGAGGGCGAGCGCGAGGTGGCTACATACACACATACATACTACTACTACTACGACAGAGGAGGGAACGACCCACACCCTAAGGAGCTTCGCCCCTAAAACATACCAATGACACTGCGATGCATTCTTTGTCTCAACCAACCCCCAATTCACTGCTTCCTTGTCACACACTTACACAGGTTTCAGTAATAGGTGGTACATGCACGTACTAGGGCAGCGTGTGCTAGTTCACTAGGTACAGGGCGTGTGTCATGCATGTATCGCTTTTTACCACAATCACATCCAGACACTTTCACATTGTTCAGCAGAGTGTACGCAATAATTCAGTTTTTACTGAGCAATCCCGAATGGTATATGGCCGCTGAATGATCCTAGACAAATCTGAGGGGCCAACTTGCCTCAGAGCCACCTATCTCTGTTTTTCTTCCTACTTTTCGTTTTTTTAACTTACTTTTGCGCTGTTTTCGTTCGTGTCTGTCGTTTTCCTGGAATGTCCTCAACGCACTGGCGGAACACCTCCGCAAGCACGAGCCATTTGTCTGCTTAATCAGCTCATTTTCTCGGCGCAACGAGGAAGCACGGCCGTTTATTTATTTATTTATTTATTTATTTATTTATTTATTTGTTTATTTGTTTATTTGTTTGTTTGTTTGTTTGTTTGTTTGTTTGTTTGTTTGTTTGTTTGTTTGTTTGTTTTTGTAGTCGCTGGGTAATGACATGCCTGCATGTGGATGCATTCCAGTCCTCGGTATTCCATCCGAGAACCCTGAAGAGTGTTTATTTTTGGCGAAGGCATTCAATTCTAGTAACATTTTCGCCGCTCACGATCCTTCTGCACAACGCTAATATCTCAAGCCGCGAAGCACGGCCACCTTTGTGCAAGGCCACGTTCACTTCGCAGGCAGCGCTTTTAAATCACGAAGGAAAATATTATTTCTATTTGCGAAAACAAATTGATTCATGAGGGCTATAATATTTAGATTGCTAGAACATTCAGGTTGCTGCTACATCTAGTCTTTTTTTTTTCGTTGTATCCATTATTTCAACAGAATTTTCCTAATTAATACTTGTATTCATTGTTGCGCGATAATTTCAAGATAAATCCCAGATCGTTTGTCAGATATAAGTTATCCAGACAAACGCGTCACAAACATAAATTCAATTTGGATGAATTTTATTGTACTAACAGTGTATTTCGCTTCTCTTTTTTTTCCTCAAGTGGTAGGAGATTGAAATTTTTTACACGAATACATTGTTCTTCAACCAACCATTGATTTGTTCACTGAACTCGTAGAAGCGACTATCTGAGACGGGTGCATACTGTGTTGCTCATTGCCTTTTATTTTCTTTTATATTTTCCTTGCTTCTGTATTATTCTTGTTAAATTATTAGTGTTGTGTAATTATCTGTGTGTACGTTGTTACCCTTGAGCATACGTTGTGGGATTGGCTCCACATGTTTTGAGATTGTGTTTGTGTTGTTTCCCACTCCCGTAATAATCCCTTTGAGGGACTGACAGTATTTGAAAATAAACAAATAAATAATAAATACTGGCTACAACAAAAAACACCAAGTAAACACCAAACATTCACAAACAAGCATTCTAAGTTTTTAAACAGAGGTATATGTTAAACATTGTGCAATCGTATCATTTCGTAAATTGTCCACGTGCTATATATTGGCTCATCACTTTTCACCGGCTTTTTTTATAAGTGCTGTAATTGGACATTTCTTTTATTTGCATCAGAAGGCGAAGCCCTTTAGCAACGCACAAATCTTAATCGGGCTTCAGTGTGGTAATAAATCAGTCTGCTAAATGTACTCAAGAAAACGGTTTCCCTATAAAGGACATCGCACGCTTGGCAATATTCGGGATGTCGGTGAGTATTTCCAGTTAGACACATGGCTAGAATTTTACTGTCGTGTGGTAGCCGCAATGTGGCCATGCGCTATCTTCAATCAATGTTTAAAGCGTACCTTAAACGTTTTTTTTTTTTTGACATTGCGTCAGCTGATTAGCCAAGACAATTGTGAAATCATTCACACCTTCTGCGGAGCGCGCTAGCGACGACAGCGCCTCCCGCGTCAGCCGCTCTGCCGAGCCTTCCGTAGCGACATAGCGCCCCGATATCCTCACTAAGGTCGCCCACCTCGGAAGTGCTAGCCTCTGTAATAGAGTGCCGGCGACTCGTGTGTACGCCGCCAGATGCCGCGACGATACCGTTGGCTGAAACGAAGGAGTACGTTGTAGAATCACGTTGTTCGCATGCTAGGTTTTGAAAATACGTGCACGCGATGGTTCGGGGCCAATCAGCGACCTCCCATACGTAGTTCGATTGGTGGGGGCGTTTGAAAACGCATTTTGGCGAGCCGCTGCGACCTTTTGCGATACGCGTGTTCAAAACCTTCTTGTAAATTACGCACTTTGCGCACAGCGCTGAAATCTGTCCTGTAATGGCCCTAATGACCCGCTCTACCGGATCACCATGTTTGCACAAAATCGTCAAAACCGTTTCAGGGTCCCTTTAAGCACCTAAGTTGCCTGCTTTCTTTATTTGAAGCTTACTGGTCAGATTGTCCAGTCATGCAATGGCAAAAGGGAAAACACCAAAAATAATGTTTATCGTGATTCTTTGCATATTGAATTTTAATGCAATGCATGTCGCAAACAGTGGCCGACAGCTATCATATGAGTTTGCATCGGGTTTTGCCCCGACAGAGCGCGTGCGCGCATTGCCTAGGAGACGCTGCCCGCATGCACTGCGGTTAAAAGCAGGTTTTCGGTTGCCTGAAGTATGGTCCCTAGAATACCAATATTCTAGCGACCCTAACTTAAGGACAGAGACGCTTGTCAGCGTCGACTCCTTTTACTGCATAGGAAGTGAATAATAATACTGGCACATGTTCTTATGCACTGACTGCAATTTTTAGCCTTAGTTATGGCCGTGTGAACAGCAGCAGGCGACGTGTAGCAGTTCATAGACTCCGGAAAGCACTACCATGGCTTCTCCACAAGGCTGGGCCACGTTTCATTTAACCGCGATTTCAGTTGACGGTCCCTTTAATCTAGTTGAAGATAACGCATGGCTACATTGCGGCTAGCACACGACAGTCAAATTCTAGCCGTGTGACTAACTGGCAAAATGGCCCAAGCTCCTGAATATCGCCAAGCGTTCGATGTCTTTATAGGGCTACTTTTTATTGAGTACATTTACCACACACCACACTGATTTTTTTACCCCACTGAAGCTCTAAAAGATTTGTTCGTTCGTTAAATTCAAGGACTCGCTTTCTTATGTAAGTAAAAGAAATGTCCAATTACAGCACTTATACCAAATGTAGGTGAAAAGTGATGAGCCAAATCACATATAGCACGTGGAAAATTTACGAAAAGGTACTATTCCGTAATGTTTAATATACATCTACTTTTTAAAAAACGTAGGCGCTTGAACACAGGATAAGCAACGCTGATCGTCTTACCTGTGTTGTTTCGGATATCCATGCAGGGGTATTCGCCCTGACACGGATACTTAAGATCGGCGTACATAAGCTCTCTAAACCTGCATATGTAATAAGGTACACAGTTAGTAAAATATTGGCACATCTCTTCTATACGTCGTGCCACTTGTTGAAAGAGAAAAACAAGACGGCATGCTTTCAACGAGTGAAGAATATTCGTTAATCAAATTCACTAATATGCACCAGTGCGAAATAACTACCTTTAAAAATGAGCTCTACCTCACAGCAATAGGACTAGAAATATAAAAAATTCAGCAACCGTAAGCACCTAAGAAACAATGCGTGTCTACAGACTTCGTTATCTCACAGTAAACTGTGGCGCTTGGTCGACCATTGCAACGTCTGCAGTGGCTGAAGGGCACCTGAAGCAGCTTCGGGAAAGCGACTTTCGCAACAAGCTTTAGATGAGCGCGCGACCGACCCTGGCAAACTTGCCAATTTGGCCAAACTTGCATATTTCCCACTGCTCTAATGAATACACAAATAGCCGCAATATCCCAAATTTTTTTTGCTTCGCCTTTCCTACTGGTGTCTTTTTATTGTTTTGCAGTGCAGGCTCTGTCAGTCTTTCTTTTCATATATGGTACCTGACTGCATAGCGGAAGTAGCAACTGTTGCTTGTTCTTGCGAATATGTCCTAAAAGGCGGTCTCCTACGAACCGCGTATACAGCAGACGCAACGCAAGAGCTTACTCACTTTTCATTTGCAGCGAAGAAAAGGTAGTAATACAAGTCTTCAGTTACAGAAAAAAGCAGATCTTTGTCATAACACCCACAATCATATCTAGTCATGTACGTTCTTTTGGTACCGGAATATATCCATGTTCTTTCTGTGGTATTCAATGCCTGCGAAAGAAACACACACCTTACTTTTAAGAGTTTGGCCCTTCAAGGCGAACGTAGGACGTTACGTTAGGAAAGAATTATCAACATCGCGAGAAAATTCCTGTGCACTTGTTCTCTGATATGCACAACATTTTTGCGCGCAGTTTCTCCTCTTGCGCTCATGTCCTCAGACCACTACTACATAAAGGAGGACGCGTTCTATAGCTTGGTATACATTGGTATAACAAACAATGGGATGGGAAATGTAGGTGAGGGTAAGAAGGGGGAGGGGCAGAGTAAAGCGTAGAATAGCCTACTATAGTTCAGTATAGGAAGGTGGTTTTGATAGAGCAATGAGGTTGAAGAGGTAAGGGAACAGTAAAGAATAGCATAGCCTTGCTTAGTACACTATGTCAAGGGGTTTAGGAAGGGAATGGATGGTGTGGGGGAACTGCTTCGCACACAACAGCTTTCTGAGGCGCACACTCACTGCTTTATTGTTCTTTTTTTAAAGGACGCACCCAGAAAATCAGTTTCGCCAGAAGGGCGAATCAAGCAATGCATGATATACTATACGAATTAAGAGTGGCAGCTTTAGGGGCAATCTAAATTTGAATGAACGGGTGTAATCTAAATTGTAGTGGCTCATTAAGTGAACATGCAGGTGTGTAAAGTACCGTGTGACACCCGAGCGGCAGGCAAAAAAGGCCCAGCAGAGCTGCGAGCTGAGTCATGGTGTTTTGATGTTTTCTGGCACGCGCTTCAGACTGTCCGACAGCACTAGGCAACGTGCACTTCGCACCATCGGGAAACTTGGCCCAACACAGCGGCATCAAGCAAGCGCGTTCCGTCCCTCACTCGTAGACGCATTCGCGTGAGCGCTGTGTGGCGAGAGCACTACCGGCGTTGCGACGATATGCGAGGCGCCTGGAATGGAGCACATAATAAAGACGCTGCTGCGCAATAGGCAGCACGTCGGTTGACTGCCAAGATAGCGCGCGCGCCAATGATAGCGACCGCACGGACTCCACAGTTGTTGCTGGAGCTACAGACCCCCTCCCCCCCCCCGCCCCGCCCTATCTCGTCTTTTGATGCTCGTTAAAGACGGGCGGGGCGTTTTCCCTTCGCTTCGACGCAGGCCTTCAAAGCTGTTTGATGTTATCATACGCGCGCTCCGATCGAGAGAGATGTGCCGGGCCCGTATGATCTCTGCTTCAGCCTTGAACTGGTATAGCGAATTATGGAACAAGAGAAACGGCCAAGCAGACCGACTCAAGACGACAGAGCGCTCTGTCCTCTTGTGTCGGTTTGCTTGGCCGTTTCTCTTGTTCCATAATGCGCTATACCAGTTCAAGTACGACGAACTAACTCGCCCAATCTTCAACATCTGCTTCAGCCGCGTTCGGCGTGCGTAAGACGAACAAACGCAGCTAAAAACTTGGTGTTCCACTCCGCCCAGGACGGCTGCCTCAAACCTTCGTATTCTTCTCATGCCTTGGTAGCGTCAGGAAGCCGGCCCGTGGCCACCAGCCATTTTTCCTGATCCATCCAGGCATGTAGAGAGCAGAGAGCGTTGATGGTTCCCAGCCATATGTCGCGGTCTTCCATAAGTCAGCGGTACTGCGGTGGTAGTGAGGCAGTAAGCCCGGAGGTCACGGACGCCAAGCAATGGAGGCAATGGGAGAAGTGCACGATGGTGCGCATGAGCCCAGCTACGCTGTCATATGAGTCTCCCAATGAGTCAGCACGGATCACGTCGGCAGAGTATGTCGCCATCACAGCACTGACGGCATTGACATCGTTCAGTAAGCAGGCATTGAGAGCATCCCTCTGCAGCTGTGCTGCTGACACAGTCCTGCCCACGGGGTGCATGCTATAGGACGCTAGATGATCACGTGGGCTGTCTTACTGCGAAGTGGAATAGCCGGATGGAAGCATTGGCACCTGCAGCCACCAAGGCGGCCCGATCGCCGTCCCCGGACGGCCTGATGGACGCTTGCTCTGCGGAAGGTTGCCGAATTTCATGGCCTTGGAAGCGCGGACGGCTTTCCGTAGGCAGAGATAACTGCAGCGCGGAGGACCCGCGGGGGCGCACGGCTCCCTCAACAGGGTTAGCGGTCTTGCTAAAGGTGGTTTGCGTCGACGGCGCCAACTGTAAAAGGAAAACAGAGACAGGGCCTTTTCAAATCACCTGTTCTATTCTCCCCTCTTCGACGTCTTCCTTGCCTTTCCATGGTGCGCCCTCCGCTTTTCTCATTACATACATACATACATACATACATACATACATACATACATACATACATACATACATACATACATACATACATACATACATACATACATACATACATACATACATACATGTGAATGATTGCCTTGTTGAAGAGGGTTTATCAGACCACAAGATGATTATACTGTCCATGAACATGTCGTCGTGCACCTCACAGCAGAAATCGGGCATCACTTATCTGAACTTTGAAGCTGCCGATGATGTTAGTGTTTTGGATTTTCTTGAAAGGTCGTTTGGTAACTTCACTGCTATTTATGAATCAAATGGTAGCTCTGACTCCTTGTGGGAATATTTTCATAATATAACAATGGAATGCATTAGGCGGTTTATCCCTAAGAGTTTTAAAAAGTGTAAAAGAAATAACCCTTGGATCACGAGAGATATAATTCATGTCAAACGGAGGATTAAAAGGAAGAGAAAAGCTTGTTCTCGTGATCCAAGTGCCCAGAACAAGACTTCACTTTATAACATGAGACTTGATCTAAATCGTCTTGTCAAGGAATCTAAGGAAAGATTTTTTAATGTAACTTTGAAAAAATTTCTGTACGAAGCACCTAGCAAATTCTGGAGGTATGTAAACCCGTCCGAGAAACAGAATAAACCGGTCGATGAAAAAATTGCCCTTGAACGCGCGGAAAATTTCAATTCTTTTTTTTCTTCTGTTTTTACCGAAGATGATGGTGCCCTTCCGTCCCTTTCTGACGCTTCCAATCGCCCTCCGGTATCCGTCCCGTTAATCAACGAAGAAGGAGTGTTAAACCTTCTTCTACACATTGACATTAAGAAATCCCCTGGTCCAGACGGCATTCCGAACGAGTTCTATATAGATATGCTCAATGGGTCGCAAAGTATCTTACTATAATCTTTCAAACTTCAATTAATCAGGCCTCATTTCCTCTAGCCTGGAAAGAAGCTAAAATAATACCAGTTCACAAAAGTGGGAACACTACGAGTACCTGCTCCAAACTGTTTGAGCATATAATGTGTAAGCATCTCTCTAATTATTTAGACACTCACAATTTATTATCACCAGTGCAACACGGCTTTCGAAGGGGATTATCTACAGTAACGCAGCTTGTTGTTACAGTTCACGATTTTGCGCAGGCAATTAATCGACGGGAACAGATTGATCTAATATTCTTAGATTTCGCCAAAGCCTTCGATAAGGTCTCGCATCCCAAACTTTTACTAAAAGTAAATGAAATATTCAGAAACTCAAATATTACTCAATGGTTCATTTTATACCTCTATTCTCGTACACAGTACGTAGAAATAAATAAAATTAAATCGACGTCCAGACCCGTTATATCCGGTGTGCCTCAAGGCAGTGTTCTGGGGCCTCTTTTACTTCTTATTTTTATAAATGACCTGCCCTCAGATTTGTCTGTTCCCGTGAGATTGTTTGCAGATGACTGCGTTATATATAACAAGATCACATCCCTGAGAGACCAGGTAGACCTGAACAACAACTTAAACAAAATTTTACTATGGTGTAATGAATGGCAGATGACTCTAAACCCCGTAAAATCAGTTTGCATGAGCATAACAAGAAAAAAGGTACCTCTCAAATATAATTACAATATTGGTTCCCACGATCTAAAAAGGGTAACAGAATATAAATATTTAGGGCTAATATTCACTCCAGATTTGAGGTGGAATACTCACATAGACGTCACCTGTAGAAAGGCAAACAAAACTCTATGGGGTCTGAGGCGAAGGTTACATGATGCAACACCCGAAGTAAAAAGTCTTGCGTACAAAATGCTAGTACGACCAATAATTGAGTATTCTAAAATAGTATGGGACCCTCACACCATTACTAACCTATATAAACTGGAGAAAGTTCAAAGAATGGCTGCCAGGTTTATATACAATAAATATCAACGCATGCACTCTGCTTCCGAACTTTGCAACCGGGCAAACCTACAAGCCTTAGAACTTAGAACTAAGTATGACCGTTTGAAATTTCTATTCCTCATTATTCGTAGTCAGGTTAAAATTAACTCATTAGATTTCTTTGAAATTTCTCCAGATCCGCGCTCTAGACACAAACACACTTTATATATACAGCCACCAGCCACCCGAAACGACGCATTTAAATACAGCTTCTTCCCGAGGGCAATTAAAGAATGGAATGAACTACCAAACACAGTCGCGATGTCTTCCTCTATCACAGCGTTTTCTGCAGCTTTAGAATCGCTTATTTTCTCCGAAATAGATGCGTCATAGTACTTTTTTGTTATTTTTCTATTTCTATAATTCACGATGTCAATGTATATTGCCTCTCGCTTTGTTAACTGATGTTTTCAATACGCAGAATGCAAGTGCATATGCCTGTGTTTAATTTTGTCTTTTAGTGTAAATGCCTGTGTTCGCTGTATGTCTCTATTTTGTAACGTATTTCATGACCATTTCTTGAATTTCAGCATTTATGTGTATGCTATTTCATTGTATGTGTTTTCCACTCCTGTAAAAACCCCAGCTTGGGGTTGACAGTATTAATAAACAAACAAACAAACAAACATACATACATACATACATACATACATACATACATACATACATACATACATACATACATACATACATACATACATACATACATACATACATACATACATACATACATACATACAAGTGCTCATTCAGCAGGTAAGATGTCGCGTTTCTCAGCATGAGGGTCCGTTAGCCGGCCACGGCTGACGCTTGTCGATAAAGAACTGTAACGGGGTCTGTATGCTGAATCGCCTTTGAGTTTACGGACACAGTGAGTTTTCACAATTAGTCCGGGCCCTCGCCCACTAAGCCGCGTCTTACTATCACATTGCCGTCCTGGCAATTACAAAACAAATACATCAGATATCTTTTAGGGGCGAAGCTCCTTAGGGTGTGGGCCTTTCCCTCCTCTGTAGTAGTAGTAGTAGTAGTAGTAGTAGTAGTAGTAGTCGTCGTCGTCGTCGTATGTATGTAGCCACCTCGCACCGCCGGCTCGCGCCGCCGGGAGGCTCGCGCTCGAGAGCTCGCGCGCCTGGAGGCTCGCGCTCGCACTCGGCGCGTGCCTTCCGGCGCGCTACCTCTCTCACTCTTCCATCTGCTGTCTTGT
The DNA here is from genome assembly GCA_013339685.2 of Hyalomma asiaticum. Lineage (NCBI taxonomy): Eukaryota > Metazoa > Arthropoda > Arachnida > Ixodida > Ixodidae > Hyalomma > Hyalomma asiaticum. The sequence goes on along the minus strand of CM023488.1, from coordinate 29,897,327 downwards.
GAGAGAGAGAGAGAGAGCGAAAGGCGCGCGTTGACTATGGAAACGCTCTTTCTTCGATGAACGCTCCACGAGCTCGCAAAGAAGGAGAACGCGCCCTCACCCGCGAGAGACAACGTTAACACAGGCAGCGTCTTCTAGCGAGTTTCTTGATTGAAAAATACCGACTGCTCGCGCTGGAGAACCGTTCACCGGCCACCCATATATATATATAGGCACTGAATCTTGACTTGCAATGAAGTGCCGGTGGGAGATTTCACTTGTGCATAGTTGAACCATAAGGACTCGTAGCGCGCGCGTTAACTAAATTAATCGGGAACTCGGCACGATCTACGATGAACCTCCGGAGCTTCGCCCACTCATCATCATTCAGTCCGTGGATATGCTGTGAATTATTTGCCTTATGCGCATATTTAAAGATCCTCAAACACTGGAAGTGAATGCGAAAGTCTGCCCGGGCTTTAGCAAGTTAGGATGCGTAACTGTTGACAATGATCGTACACTAAACACTTACTTGAACTAGAAGTTTAACGCCTTCTTCACGAATTACGAGTGCTTGTGTACATAGTGCACCCGCAAAAGCCACCAGGGCCAGCATTAGCCGTGAAATATTCATTCCTTCCAAACGTATGCAACGTTTGCCTTCGCCCTTAAGTACGCAGCTTGAGCTGTCCATACTGCTACGAAATAGGCTACGAACACTCCTACGTAGTCTCTCGAAGGCTCATTAATATTTAAGCCAAAAGTACGCCAGATACTAGATAGAAAGTGTCTCCTTCCCTACCGCTCTTTCGCGATCTAGAGCTGATGAATTGATGATTAAAAGTGTAATGAACCCAACATAGAATGCGTCGTATAGGTCACGAATATATTAACACACAGATGTGTAAATGTACATGGGTAGAGGACAGTTTTAGAAATGTTCCATCCAGCTCCATCTGCAAATGTCAACACTCTCTCATCTCATCTGCTCAAGCATTCCAGCACAGTCCTCTATGGCTTACTAAGCGCATTTTTTGAAAATTTAAAAGGTTCTTGGTACATCAGTTTCCAATGGCTACTCGACGTGTCAAGAACAACAATGGCAGCATTGTAAGGTCGTGTACTGCGTAGCCACCGCCCCATCTGATTTTTAAAGATATGGTGGGAGAGCACTCTAGAACAATTTTACCACCTTGGTGCTCTCCATACTCGTGCGTTAAAGTACGCGAGCATTCTTTCTTTTTTCGTTTCATTCCCGTAGAAATTGCAGTATCAAGTGAAAGGCTGAAGGGGGTAAATTATAACGCACGACACTCTTCATCAAATATGCACAACGCTTGTCGGGTTGGAGAGTGTGGGGTCCGGGCGCCGTGCTTCCCGCTCAACACCTTGTTTTCCTCGGAATGACCCCACGTCCGCCTTTCCCGGCTGGACGGAGCGGCGGCACATCAAGGTCGATGGCCGCCTGCTTTGCCCAAGTGGGTTTTAGGTAGTCTGCCAGTCGATACATAAAAACACATCCCGGTCTTATTCGCGTTCTATGCAGCGAAAGGAGTCGACGCTGACAAGCGTCGCTGCCCTCAAGGCAGCCGAAATCTGCTTTTAACCGCTGCGCTATAGTGCCGCTATAGTGCCAGCTACGCATGCGGGCAGCGTCTCTTAGGCGTTACGCGCACGCGCTCTATCGTGGAGGAACCCGGTGCAAACACACACGACACATGTCAGCCACTGTTTGCAGCATGTATTGCGTTGAGACTCCATAAGCAAGAAATCCTGAGAAAAAATGATTTACGGCGATTTCCCCGTTGTCATTGCATGATTGGACAATGTGACCCGTAAGCTTTCCGTTCAAATAAAGAAACCCCGTAACTTAGGTACTCTAAAAAATTGGTTGTCGGTGCTTTTAAGGGCCGAGACGGCGCTCTCGATGGCGGGGTTTATAGTTACAAACTATTACACGCACTGAATAACGCGTCATAGGAGACGTGGAAGGGTGCGCCGATAAGGCGACGACGACGACACTGCTTCAGTTTGTATATATCATGTAAATATACCGTTTCCTTTCTATTGTCTACTACTAACCCAGTGACAATATCAAAGAATTTTTTAAGGTCTTAGCGCTTTGACACCCCCTTCGGTGTTGGTCATCTTTGGCTATTCCATGAAGGCGACTGCTCTCCCATTTTTCGCATGGGAAGCAATCGACTTATACGACAAATCATGACGCTGCTAACTAAATTCAGAGCTGTTCATACTGCACTTGGTGTAAACCAGCGCTCGCCTTTAACCCAACACAGCCCGCACGTCAATATCCGGAATCAATAATTTTGAAACCGGAAACTTTCGCGGTCTAACATCACGTGAATTTATCTTCAAATAGGCTCGAAAGGCCTACATGAAATTCCGTGGGGTTAATACCCACGCGCGCAATGTTCTTCATATAAGACACTCGTGGCTTTATTATCGTTAATCGTGGCGTGGCTGACGAGCATTTCTTCTAACTGATGTCATGACTTCTCAGTCACGTTAGTCACACACTCGCGTCCCTCCATGCCAGTTAATCAGAGCTGGTTTTAGTACGTTAAACCCGACAAGTCAAATTAAACCATGCCAGTTTGGCATATGTCACGTACGGAGTGATCGATACGCCAGTGTTCGTATTTTCTTATTATATTTCTGTACGATGTTTCTCTACCATCGTTTGTTCAGGGCCACGTTTTTGCAGATGCACAAGTATTTCGATGATAAATTAAAAGAGCCTGTGCGCAAGCGCAGGAGAGAGAGCCCGGAGAGTTGACTCATTTGAAATTTTTCGTTGACGACGGAGAATGGAACTGGCCACAGATGTCAACCATGCAAAATGTCACTTCGTGCGTGTGCTGGAGAAGAATTAGGGGGGGACAGCTCTTTATTCCAATGCACAGAATTAAGCCAGCACTGAAAACATTACGGACGTGGTACTTCGCGATGGGGCGGGAGTCGAGAAAAAACAGACAGCATGAGAAATGCGCATAAAAATAGTAGAAAAGGAGAGCAAAGAAAGAAAGTTTCTGCACTGAGATTTCTGGTGGACAATGGCTTATAATGATGCAGTCTGAAGTTCGTAGAATCCGCAAAATGAAAGACGAGCGAGGGTGACTAAGAAGGTAGAACCAAAGCTTGCCGAGCACAACTAAAAAGTGGCAGTGGGATGCTCACATTCGAGAGAAAAATCAGAGTGGTGTTACCACATCCGTGGCGTTTATAGCGAAAAACAACCAAAAGTTACTCGTATTCACACGCGAAATCGCCTGAAAAAGGCCAGAGACGTGGCATAAGAGGACTAGGCCAAGTTGTAGTCAAATACCAAATCCCGTTTAACGTAGAGAAACACGCTTCTGTGCCCTTTAATGAGTTCGCTATAGTGAAACATTCACAATAATAAATTATTGACAATTACATAATTAATCAAATCGCACCAGACTTTTCTACCAGCTAGACATCTTTAACATGCATTCTTGCGGTGCGTTCATATACTTTCTCTCTCACGTGCGTCCCACATTGTCAACGTCAAAATGTAACCTTAATGTGTTGACCTGTTATCCTCATCCCACAGCCTTAACGTTGTCTTCGTCCCACTGCCATTCCGTTGTCACTGTCGTTAGAACAATGCAGCCCTTGTCAGAGCTGGAATCCGCGTAATCGAGAATCATAACATCATAGTAGTGTGGTCATTCCGCAACGAGATTACTGATAATTTGTTGCCTTCAATGTACTTGCACAAGATCAATCAGCCGGGACAACGATATCAGGGATCTTCACTGAAAGGTTCCTTTCAAGAATTAAAACGTGCGTGTGGTCTATAAGTTTAAGAGGGGCGCCTGAATTGTTCATGTGAGCGGCGGTTTTTCTACATGTGCCTTAGTCGCAAATGGACATTTCATCCACTCAAACAACATCCAAGCTTTTAGAGTAATATATTTCTCAAATGGTCCCTACATCGAATGATGTATATATTTTAAGTATCGTACCGGAAAAAAATTGACCAATACGCATGGAATAACGCGATGACCTTATTATGCCATGTGCGCACGCACGCGCATATTTGATGTCACTCTCCAGAAAGACAAAACAACTTCTCCATCGAACCTTTATTGAACCATGCACCAATTTCTCGGCACCATCTGGGAGATTATTATAAAGTTTCTTCACTTCGTCCACAAAAGTAGAGGAGCATCACTATCTGTTTGCGCACTCTGAGAGACAATATCTTTGCATTCGTCGGAGTAATACACAACGTTCACGTATCCGCTCCCCTTGCAAATGTCATGCAGCTTTTGTACACAAGGAATTGTCGTGTGCTGTGATTCCAGCGAGCTCCTTCTTACGTGCACTTCGCATTCCATTCTGTCTGCAAAAGAAATATCGACGTCTCCATAGCCCATTCGCTTATTTTGCGTCTCTCTAAATGCAGAGATGTACGCTCAGTACGACAAATACAAACTTCTTGTTTCCTTATTCTGACATAGTTCCTGGCTTGCTAGTACACTCTGCTCGTACAGTTCTTTTAACAGCGGCGACAGACAGACAGACAGACAGACAGACAGACAGACAGACAGACAGACAGACAGACAGACAGACAGGCAGGCAGGCAGGCAGGCAGGCAGGCAGGCAGGCAGGCAGGCAGGCAGGCAGACGATGAACATTACTGAAACCTGAGGAGCTACTGTACGGACTTCCTAGCGGGAGGCCGTTGTAACCGCTGGCCGCACCCACGTGGAGGACAGAACGCCATGACGCTCCGCCCTTTCGTGGGCCCTCTGGATAGCCTGGGCTTGCTTTCAGAGCACCGTGCTTGTGATGGCCTCCTCCCATTCAGCTTCGCTGGAGAGAACGTCGTTAGGCAACGCGGGACATCGCCAGAGCATGTGAGCCATAGAACAAAAGGTTTCACTGCAGCGGCGACAGAGAAAACACTTCTGTCGATCCGGTTGTCCCACACATAGCGCATTTTATTGGTTATTTTGGACGATGGCGTAGTTAATAAATAAGCTGTCCTGACGCTGTAATTACGCTGTACTTGTTTTTCAATCAACTCATCAGTCAACCAATCAATCAGCCTTATTTTCTCTATTTGCAAAGCAGGTAGAGGACCCTGTGCCTTTTCGCTCGAGCGGCGACTAATAGCTCTCTCATGACAGCTTCAAAAGCGCCTTTTTGCCAACATGTGGCCACGGCACCACAGGCACTGTTACGCCTTGCCTACAAATCAAATCACTACGTAATAATAACACCGAAATACAGTATTTTCTGTAGGCAAATTGCTCAAACATCACCAAAGAAACAAGATAACGATTGAATCAGAGATCAGATTATACCACAACCTAATCTCTCGTGTTTACAAATTTCAAGATTTATGCGGTTGATCCACCTGGAGGACAAAGAGATGCAGGTCCTACCTCTGGAAGAAATGAAAATTGCGCGTTTCGATTTTTGTATTTCGATGACTATGTGCCTGTGATCTTTCCACACGTGGCAGTGATGAAGTTAAAACTCGCTCCTTTTGTTTTCATGTAGCAACGCCTGCTTGTTTCTAGGCAATGTTTCTGTGTTTTTGAGCGTTTTTCGTTCATTTTTCTTTATTTTTGGTTTGGTTTCTTCGAGTTGTTTAGACTTATCACATGCGCAGTTTCCTGGTGGGTGGTTTTACTTTGAATGAATAAACTCAGTGGTAAGTGAGCGCCTTCCTTGTCCATATTGTTGTTCTCCAATTTTTCAGCGTGTTACTCTTCAAGCAAGTCAACCCAACTAGCCCAACAATTTACTGCTCTGAACCATCTCCTACTCCTTGAATCGCCAGATTGCCTCTTCTGTATTCTACAGCTTCGCGAAGACGTGTTTCACTTTCTTGTTATGCCAATTCCTATAACACAAGGATGAACCACATTTCTTTTACAGAGGCAGGCGCCCCTCCGTTATTCTGTAGCCTCTTCAAGATGGCGAGCACGAAAACCTGCATTCTCATTGCGTGGCGGACTGCATACGTGTACGTTGCTCGCTGACTGTGATATTGTGATCTCACCAATTGAAAACCAACTTTCAGATTCATGTACCACAGCGCAAACACAGCATGTCTCCAACGGCACATGCTGTGAGCAAAGAGTCAGTCAGGAATTCCGCCACATTTTCTAAATTGGCCGAGCTGCAGAAACTCGACGAGAACGGTTCTTATAGAAGTTTGTGCCTTTGTATGTCACTTCCCCACACGAAAAAAAAAAGTTCTTTCTCCTCTACACCGTTCAACGTCAGGAAGTTGATTGGCACCCCTCGTAACCAATTCTATTGTACGGTGTCGGCTTCCTTCTTCCCTGACTAAAATCAACAAACCGGAACTACAAATGTTCATTTTCGTGTAAGCGAAATTCAATGATACTATGAAATTGATGCGCACTATAACAAAATACCTATTGTATTTATCAGCCACATTTTCGTAGGAACGTTTTCTGTGAAGGAAGTGCTGCTTCAAGAAAGCAGATCTGATTATCCCGCTCGACTGATGGACTTACACGCAATATAAACTGGTCTGACGACTGGACGAGCAGAGTTACGTTATAAACACTGCTATGTTTCTCTTATACAGAACAGGCAGTCCTCCTCTACTCATAATCAGTGTGACCAACAGACAGGGACCGTGACACTTATATTTCGTGTTTACAGTAACGAACGAATCAGAATAAGTTTATACGTACTCCCAGAATACCACGTGTACACTCCACAATAAAAGCTTGGATCCCAGTGGGATAAGAACTTTCTTAACGGTGTGTCTCCTGTAAAGTAAATCAGTACTTTCGTTGAAGAACGCCAACAAAATGCTACAGCATATTGTGAATGGAAGTATCAAAACAAAACGATGCTAATGCGAGGCTTTAGTTTCACGAAGCTGTGCTGGTACTCCCATTGTCCTACATGTTCGAGGACAGAGGGGAATAGGCCGAGCCTCATCCCTAGCAAAATTTAGTTGTGCTATGTAACGCACGGTTTTAGCGGCTCTACCTTTAAAAGGCACAAGATGTACGGAGGTAAAATGTGCAAGGAATATAAGCGAGGACATTATAACACTTATGGTGGATCGTGCACAACACTCACGACACACTTGGTAATACGCAAAGCAGTAAAACGATGCAGTTGAACTCTATATAATAATGTACGAACTGCAGGTCACATATTCTTTAGATTAGAGTGAGTACTAAAGTGGTATCAACTGATTTCAGTAAAAAGATGGTTCCGTACGCCTATCTGCATGTCTGTCTATCGGCAAGCGACCGTAAGTGGTGGTGTGCCTTATTAGGAAGGCCGCCGGAGCACAAATACACATATTATGCAGCATGCGTTTTAAGCACGTAGCGCTGTAGGATCTCGCCCTCTCGACGACAGTCTGTTGTCTCCTATCGTATCGTGTTCCTGCTTCTGTCCTGTGGCCGCGAAGCCCAAGAGAGGGCGCCACCGCGTCGTCGAGAGCGCCATTTCTCCTCCCTCGCCACTTCCCCGGCGCACCCCGAGAATCGCTGGTTTGCGCGCGCTACGCACTTTCTCAGGTTCCGCAGCAGGGGAGCTGCTTAGCTGTCCTCTGTTGCGTTTTTTCTTTGTTCATTCTGGAAGCTATTTCCTTGTCATGTACAATGCGTTTATTTTTGATTAGCTGATAGATAAATCTCATTATCTTAAATCAAATACCTTGCCCTTTCACAGTGATGAAAGAAATGTGCTTATTTTGTATGAGGTGTCGCGAAGAAGAAAAAAACTAGCCGTGTATCTGCGTGCTTCGCTGCAAATGTCATCGAAGGACAATAGTCTTCTGCGGGCCGTCCTATAGCGCCGTCGGGAAACATGAGCTTGTGCAGAATCCCTGGGCAACTGCCAGGTGGCAACACCAAATCGTCGGCAGTGGCCTTTTTCGTGCACAGCGTCGCATTGTTAGCGCAGCTTAAAAACTCCAGGGTCTTTAGAATTATGTATCTGTGTATTTTGTAGTAAAGGAACACACCACCTAATAAGTAAGTAGTGATGTTGCGCCTCATATTTGCGCAATATTTGCTTTTTGACCGACAATGTCCACAAGTATGAGCGCAGCTACCAGTTCAAGATGGCTGGGCGTTAGCCAAGTGCTTAAACTTTTGCCGGGTTACTGAATCGTGGGACAGGCAGACAAGCAGAAGGACAGACCAACATTGCTGCATCCGAGTATCCCAATAAAGACTATCGTCTTTAAAAAAAATACATGACCAAGTAAATTACAATACTGCACCGAGATGTTAGCACAAGAAGCATAATGCTGGGATTGCATAAATGATGCATAGCCTTGTTGCATTCCGTTGCATTACATATTACTAACGACGTATCCCTGCTTAACCATGCCTACGCATTTACACCAGGGTAGAACTCCGCATCATATTACCTGTGTTGTTTCGAATCTCCATGCATGAAACACCGCCTTCGCAGTTTTCCTTTAGGTAGGCAAACATGATGCCACTTGACCTGCATTGTAATGAAGTTTGGAAAGGCGCTCCCGCACACATATCACACACGTTTCTATAGCAGCAGAAAGTCCACACTGCAACTGATACTGGCCTCAAATAAGCAGAAACACTAAGCCTAACATAGCACAACATCGATAAAACTACCGATGGAGTACATCCGTTCGCAGTATGCTTCAGGTCATTGGTTGCTGTTGATCGTTACTCAACGCTTTCCTCTGTCCCTCTGTCTGTCTGTGCGTTGTGAAAATTGAAATCTCCTGCTGCAAAATATGGCTTGTGTTTCTTTTGTTTGCAGCTGTCGCGGCGGTACAATGGTTACGGTGCTTATAATAGCAATTTCTGGGGCTTTATGGCCCCAAAAACACGATATGATTATGAGACGCGTGGAGGGCCTCGGAAATTTGCACCACCGTCGTTTCCTTAACGTGCGTTGATATCGCACAGTACGCAGGCCTCAACATTTCGCCTCCATCGAAATGCTGCCGTCGCGGCCGGAATTCGATTCCGCAACCTTCAGATCTCTAGGCGAGTGCCATAGGAACTAGACCGCTGTGGCAAGGCTGGTTATGGTGTCTCGGCCGCTGACCAGAAAGACTCCTGTTCGATCTCTCCCACAGCAGTCGTATTTTTGTGGAGCGGCAGTGCAAGAAGCTCACATGCCACTCAACATCAGTGGACATTACAGAACCCTAGGTGAACAATATTTGTAGAGCCCTTCATTACAGCCTGGCCCACACCGTAATTCCGCGGAAATAACCTGACAGTACTTTTCTCGCAAATGAGTTCTGCGGAAAACCGCAAGGTGGTGCAACGTTCATGAAAGGGAAAAATTAGCATCCACCCGTTTTGTAGCACAAGGCCAGTGAGAAATCCATACGGATTTCTCAGAAATGCCATTTCTCAGAAATCTGTATGGATTTCCTGGTGGCCTTGTGCTACAAATGGGTGGACGCTAATTTTCCCTTTCAGTGACTTTTCTTGATTAAACCTCGTAAAATGTGTATCGTAAACTTTGAAGTATGTATTCGACTGTTCCTTGATTGACAATATTTGTGTTGAAGCAGCCTACAAAGAACGATGGACGAGAGGGGATGTCCTTGATTGACATAGCCTTGAATATTCAATCAAGCTCACATCCACGCCAGAAGGAACCGGGTGTCTGAACACGCGCGACGCGGTTGCACAGCAACGCGAGACGGTGCATCCTCCGACGCGACATACCTACCTACGGTCGATATAGTACGCTGCATCAGGAACGCTGCAGAATATTGGGCGCTTAACGGAACGAACACCTGTGTGCGTGACATTATCATGGGAGTGAATGTTTCCGCTGCTCGTGGGTACCAGTTCTCCTGTAGCTATGACGTCAGTATTTCTACTGCTCGTGGAGCAATGACGTCAACGCTAGGGCGAAATTTGCCGGAGCGTGCACTCGCTAACGAGAGACGTTTGACGAACAAGGAGGTTTTTTTTAACCTCCTTGGTGATAGATTCAGAGCGCACGTTAACAGCGAAAGAACAGGGAACAAGGCATTTTCTCGTGTACAGAGAACAGCGATGTGATGTACGCACAACGTAAGCATTGTATATGTCCCAAACCGGAAATCACACTTTCAACTAAAAAACGACTGTTCTGCCATTACAATTAGACAGTTCTGTGATTCATGAGCATGGCAAGTGAATGAGGAGATGTCAGACGGTCCTAATTACTTTATTCTCTTAAAGGCTAGGCTGCAGCGTCCGTCAATTTTTTATTCACTGTGTTCGCGTCAACAAAAAGAGAGTTTCTAGTAGCGGACTCGCCTCGCATAATAATGGATGACCTAGACTTTCTACCGAAGAAAGACGGAAGCAAGAAAGAAGGGGGGAAAAGACCAAAAGAAAGCAGGAAACGACAAACATGGTAAGAAGAAAGCAAACCTTCCTGTCGTGATGCGGGGCTGTTAAAGGGCTCCCACACTTCGAAAGCAAGTGACGATACGTGAAACATACAAATGACTTGGATTTCCTACCAAAGAATATAGAAAAACAAGAACTACAGATAGATAACAAGGCACTGAAATGCCGTACGAAGTAATGTGAGGTATATTTTAAAGCGAAGCTTTGTACCTCTACCAGCCAAGGGTTCTGTCGTGTCCGCCGTTGTAAGCAAAAAACGATCCCGACGAACCGCTAACAATTGCAGGTATAGCAGTATAGCTTACTTGAATTCAGGCATTCAGCGTACAACTGAGCACTCGTTTTCGCAAGAAAAACCATAAAAACAAGCTTCAAAGTGATGAGCCAACATGATGTATCATAAGGGCTGCGGGCAAACAACGGAAACATGCTCGGCGCGGTCCGTAAGATTAGATTGCAGCTGTTGCAAAGCTTACGCAGCTGCTTGAAAGAGGGTTGACGTCATTCGAAACCCTTCCAGCCTAGTAACTGCTTCGGTTCATTTCTAGACTACCCCACTATGGGTAGATCACGGAAAGTAACGACGACAGAAGAAGAGCGTGAATATAAGGCTCGTCGGAAAGAACAAAATCGTCTCGCTCAACAGCGTCGTAGGCAAAACCCAGCAGCTCTCGCCTTGATTTAACCTTGGCAAAGAATGTAACTACAGTGAAAACTGAAAATTTGAGTGTATATCACACCGATCATAAAGCAGTAGTGAACATTGTTGTGAAGTAAATAATAATAAAGGCCGTGGTTAAAGTTATGTTGTAGTGTGTGAAATATCAAGGGCGCCGCAGTCACCGTGAGGGTGGCGTAAAAAGCTTCGCTTTCCAACCACCTTGACAGGGTGGATTGGCGGGCAGTTTTTTAAGGGCCGATGTGCTTCAGCTGAGTCCGCCCCAACCGATATATTATTTTCGGTGCTGACCTGCTGTTTGCCTCGTGCGCAGTTTCACGTTGTGCCTGCGTGTGGACACACGTAAAGCGCGCATTCCCTTCAGCGCGACTAACATTTGGCGAATCGTGATGACAGGCAACACGCGTGGAGTGATGATCAGTCCGCGCTGCAAGGTCGAAAGGACGCCGTCGCTGAATCACGCTACCGAGCGTTTCGTACAGAGGAGGAGGTAACTATGGCTCTTGCGAATGGGGCACAATGCGCATGCCATATTTCATCTACTTGTTTCAATGCTAGTCGCGCCTTAGTTAAACTCAAGAATATATATTGGACCATTTTTCAATTCAAGTTCCTTCTTACGCTTTAACATGGCTCGTTACTTCCAAAAGCTCACCCATATTTGCTTTTTTGTTAGGAATAGGCATCCAAGGTGGCAATGAAATAGCACGAATTATTTCCTGGGAGAGTTTACTTGCGTTCCTCTTTTGCATGACATGGTGCATTAAGAATTCTCACTCCTAATACTACATTACATAGCGCAGTAGCCGCTTAAGGCTATAGGACCAAATATCTTTGTATGCATTTTTCATAATATTGTGTAACAAAATTCTTTTTGATGGATTGATTGATTTGATTGATTGAATCGACAAATTATTAGCTTTGGGTGACATCTCAGATGGCTGTCTCCTGTGAACATGACCTTGGTGAGAAATGTCGCGCAATTTTACTTACCCAACCTTTCCGTATTTGAAGAAATACACATAGTCCTCGCCGGCCTTGAACAGTAAATTTTTCTCGTAATAGGGGCAGTCATACCAGTTGCCGTCCGTTCTGTTAGTACTTGAGTATAACCAGGTTCTGTCCGACGTATTCAAAGCCTGGGAAGAGACAGACGCAGCTTTATTTTATGTCCGGCAAATTACACGGGCGCGCTGTAATCCAGCTGGACGTCAGCCATAAGCACTTGAACAATGGCGGCGCCAAGCGGCCCGCGAAGTGGCACAAAGCTGAGCTTCGGGTGCTAGGCTTAGCAGCACGGCCTGCCATTGCGCTTGGCCCAAGTTTGTGTTCCAGTGGACGTTTTATTCGCAGCACGGGAACATATTGTAACGCGTCATGGCTGGGACAAGGAATGAAGAGGAGGACGGCGTGTCGCGCATTCCGGAGCACAGAACGAAGCCAGCGCTGAACTCTTTTCCTCGGCTCTCATCCGCCATCTGTAAATAAAGCCATCTCCTCGCAACTTTTCGTAACAGTTGGGGTGGAGGTGCTGGATACCCGACACTTGAAGACGGAGGTTCAACCGCAAGTTGTTCGTCGAAGCCGCCACCTTGCTGGACTGCTCCCGTTCCTGCCGACGACAGCAGAGATATCTCGCGATGAAAACGAGATAGGGAACGGGCCCTTTGCTAGAGTTGCAGCCCCTGCACCATTTCCAGCGGCCCCTTCTGCACCTGTTTCAGCTTCGGCGTGTCCGTGGCAGCGTCAGCACCTGATCGAGCCTCGCACATTCGGAGGCAAACATGGAGAAGACGTGGACGAGTGGCTGACGCACTACAAGCGGGTGAGCAATTATTATCCTTGGGACGCGGCAACTCAGCTGTCCAACGTAGTGTTTTTCTTAACGGACGCGGCGCTTGTATGGTTCGATAACCATGAGCACATCTTTACCACGTGGGATCGGTTCGTGTCCGAGATAACGGAGTGTTTTGGGGACCCCATCGCGAACAGGAAGCAGGCCGAACACACGCTGCTGCAAAGAGCTCAAGTACCAGGCGAGACTTGCACTACGTATATAGAAGCTGTACTGAAGCTGTTCAAGACAGTCAACCCCCGCATGCCAGAGGAGGACAAGGTCGGCCACATTTTAAAGGGCATTGCCGAGGATGTCTACCATTTCCTCATCGGCAAAGAGAACCTTGGTACAGTGGCTGATGTAATACGACATTGCCGCACGTTCGAGACTCTGAATATGCGGCGCATCACGCCTAAGTTCGGTAGGCTGCCGAATGTGACCACAATCGCAAGTGTTGATGATTGTGCGTCCTTTGACCTCGCTTCGACGATACGCGAAATTGTACGGGAAGAGCTCACCAGCCACGGGCACTCGCTACCTCATAATGCTCCCCCAATACCGGTCCCAACTCGTCATGTGGATATTGCTGCAACTGGCGCAGAGGGCTACCACTACAGTCCTCGCTCACCAACCAGGCCGCAGAGGAATCACTACCTAGAGTCACGGTACGAGCACCGCTTCAGCTATCCTCGTCAGTCAGCCGCAGTTTACCCGGACCCTAGTGAAGAGGCATTTGTGCCACCGCGTCGAGACGAAGCTTTCCTATAGAGTAAAACACGTATCGCCAATCTCTTGTGTGTTACCGCTGTGGCGCCACCGGTCACATAGCTCGGTTCTGTCGCCGGCGAAGAGACATATCACGATATGATCCGCCACCAACGTTTCGTCGCGCCGGCTATGGTCACGACAACGACACTTGGTCCACTCACCCGAGAAGCACTTCACGCCAAGAGATCCGGCGCAGTAGTTCGCCAGTTTCAGACCGTAGTTTGAGACCTCCGCATGCCCGACTGCGCCGCTCACCTTCACCGCGACGGCGGCTGTCACCACCGACATCGCCGGGAAACTAGCGACTGATGGAGGTGAGGTCGCAGAAAAGGATTTACCTCAGATGCATCAGCCACTTACGATGTTCCGCAACAAAATACGCGTAGTAATAGATGTATTACGTGCGACAGCTTTAGTGGACACTGGTGCAACCGTTTCCGTTATGAGCAATTTTTTCAAAGATCGCATTGGCCGCAAAGTTATGTTTCCGTGGGACGAGTCTACACGATTTCGGGGTGTCCGCGGCGAAATATTTCATCCTCTGGGGATTTGTACCGTGAACGTGTTGTTGGCCGAAAGGGTGTTTCCGACTGAGTTCCTTGTTCTGCAGAGATGTACACACGATGTTATCCTAGGGATTGACTTTCTCGAAGAGTGCGGTGCTTTTGTTGACTGTGGCACTGGTGAACTTTCAGTCAGTGGTGAAATTGTTCCTGCCCTCACTGACGAGCCTCTGCCCGCCGAAAACACATTAGTTGTCTCCGCTGAACTTACAGTGCCACCATGGTCCATGAGCTCAGTCGCCGTGTATGCTTCCGTCTCTGCCGTTTCTCCCTTTGATGCCGTCATTCTACCTCTCGCCCTTCCTTGTGCTAAGAAAGACATACTAGTGCCTCTCTGTGTTGTGTCGATTAACAACCAAGCCACGTCTCTGTGGGCGCTTAACTGTTCCCCATTGCCAGTTATACTACCTTGTGGAATTAAGCTCGCCGTGTTCGACGTCACCATGGGTAATTACGTCGCCACCGTGGATGACGAAGAAGGCAAGCAACGTTCGGCCGTTTCAAAATGCACTTGCTCCTACGAGTCGCAGATTCTGAATATGGTTAGCAAGAACCTACTGTCCCATGATCGACAAAGATTGGCTGAGCTCTTGGAACGACATGCGTCTATATTCGACTTCTGCGAGCAGGAGTAACGCCGATCTCTACGCTGTTCTCGAGCTCATCACAGGTAGATACGTGCTCTGCGCACCCGATCCGGCAAAAACCATACCGAGTGTCGTCGTCAGAGCGGAAAGTTCTTGCCGAACAAGTGCAAGATATGCTTCAGAAAGGCGTTATTGAAGAGTCGTGTAGTCCTTGGGCCGCACCCGTTATTTTAGTTAAGAAGAAAGACGGTTCTTGGAGGTATTGTGTTGATTATCGAGGATTAAACGCCCTGACCAAAAAAGATGTGTATCCCCTGCCTTGGATAGACGATGTTATTGACTGCCTGCATTCAGCGTCCTACTTTTCGTCGCTCGACCTACGATCAGGGTATTGGCAGATCCCCATGCACCCTGCTGACAAGGAGAAAACAGTCTTCGTGACACCCGATGGGCTGTACGAATTTAATGTTATGCCGTTTGGCCTATGCAGTGCTCCCGCAACTTTTGAAAGATTTATGTACTCTATTCTTCGTGCCTTAAATGGTAGGTATGCCTATGCTATCTGGATGACGTCTTCATATTTGGACGTACGTT
Organism: Hyalomma asiaticum; assembly: GCA_013339685.2. NCBI lineage: Eukaryota > Metazoa > Arthropoda > Arachnida > Ixodida > Ixodidae > Hyalomma > Hyalomma asiaticum. The sequence continues at coordinate 29,881,905 of CM023488.1, read as the reverse complement.
CGAAGAACATAACCAACGTTTAAATCTCGTTTTAGACTGCCTCGAAAAGGCCAGCCTGGTTTTAATCTCTAGGAAGTGCCGGTTTGGTGAACAACAGGCTTTAGTTTTGGGTCACCTTGTTGACAAAGACGGTGTCAGGCCAGACCCCCGGAAAATAGAAGCAGTCAGTGCCTTTAAGCCACCGCAGACTGCGAAATAACTTCGTAGCTTGTTGGGATTATGCTCGTACTTTCGACGGTTCGTGCCCCTATTTGCTGACGTTGCGTATCCACTGACAAACCTATGGCGAAAAGACAACCCGTATGAGTGGACCCCGGAATGCGACGCAGCCTTCTCTCAACTGAAGTTTTTGCTGACATCCGAACCTGTTCTTCGTCACTTCGATCCGTCTGCGCCCACTGAAGTGCATAGTGATGCCAGCGGAATAGGTAATGGAGGAGTACTGGTCCAGCGCCATAATAAGGAGGAGTACGTGGTTTTTTTTTTTAATAAATGTAATTTAAGGAGAGGTTGGTGCCCATGACGTGGTTGCATATGCGAGTCGGTCCCTAAAGAAGGCTGAACGAAATTACACGGTTACTGAGCAATGGTGCTTAGCAGCTGTATTTGCTGTTCAGAAGTTTCGAAGAAGTACCTATACGGACGTCCATTCACCATTGTAACTGACCACCATTCCTTATGTTGGCTTGTTAACCTTCGTGATCCCACCGGCCGCCTGGCACGCTGGGCGTTACGGCTCCAAGAATTTGACTTTACTGTCTCGTATAAAAGTGGACGACGTCATGCCGATGCTGACTGCCTTTCTCACCTTCCCCTGCCCACGACCGAGGATGGCGCAGACATTCTTGACACCTGCTTTGCTGCTGTCTCGGACACGTTTCCTGACGCCACCGTCTTCCAGAGGGAACAGCGCAGTGACATAAGTTTGGATCCCCTGTTTGTCGATGCCTCCGGTCCAAAGGTTAGTGGTCGCTTTGCTCTTCGCGACGGACTTTTATACAAGACTAATCACTCGGCAGTGGGGCACGGCATTTACTCGTTGTTCCAGAAAGCCTTCATCGTGATGGTCTTCGTGTCATGCACGATGATCCGACGTCAGGACACCTTGGAGTCATTCGAACTTTTCATCGAACACAGGAGCGGTCTTACTGGCCTAAGATGCGACATTCTGTTAAACAATATGCATCGAGCTGCGCCAAATGTCAGCGTTACAAGCGGCCGACAAGCGCTCCTCATGGCGTCCATCCCATAGCGCCACCTACTACACGTTTCGAACAAGTGGTATCGACTAGATCGGACCGTTTCCACGGTCAGCGAACAACCACCGCTGGGTGCGTCGACCACCTTACTCGGTACGCGGAAACTGCGGCACTACCTTCCTCCACAGCCGCTTGTGCCGCTACTTTCTTGCTACGTCACGTAATTCTTCGCCATGATCCTCCCCGTATCATTATCAGGGACCGTGGTCGTCAATTCGTTGCCGACGCAGTGGAAGAGTTGCTTCGACTGTGTACTTCGTAGTTCCGCCACTCAACTCCATATCATCCTCAGACGGATGGCCTTGTCGAACGTACCAACCGTACCCTGACCAGCATGCTGGCTATGTATGCCTCATCCAACCACAAGAACTGGGATGAGGTCCTACCGTTTATTACCTTTGCCTACAATACAGCGAAGCATGAAACCACTGATTTCACTCCTTTCTACCTGCTCCACGCTCGGGCGCCTCGCAGCTCTCTTGATACCACTCTGCCCTTTATACTTCATATTGAAGACTCAATCGCCGAAACATTATGCCGTGCTGAAGAAGCCCGCCAAATCGCTCGCCTGCGTACGCTAGCGTCACAAGATCGTTCCAAGGAGCGGTATGACCGTCGCCACGAGACAGTATCATTTGAAAAGGGTGATTTCGTGTGGCTGTGGACCCCTCAGCGCAGACGCGGGCTGTGCCAAAATTTCTTGGCCCAGTATACCGGTTCCTTCGCAGTCGTCGACCGCATTAGTGATCTAACGTACGTGGTCGCACGCGTAACGCCAAGGGACGCCGATCTAGCACTAGCCAAGTTGTGCACGTTGCACGCCTCAAGCGGTATCAACCTACCACTCAGCCCTGACCGTTCAAGGCGGGCTTCGTCTGCGAAACGGGGAGTGTAACGCGTCATGGTTGGGACAAGGAATGAAGAGGAGGACGACGTGCCGCGCATTCCGGAGCTCAGAACGAAGCCAGCGCTGAACTCTTTTCCTCGGCTCTCATCCGCCATCTGTAAATAAAGCCATCTCCTCGCAACTCTTCGTAACAATATATTCTAGGGTAGCCCTAGCGCCGCAAAGTTTGGAGCTGCTCGAATGAACTCCTGGGTAGCACATATTCAATGTCACCGTGACGGGGCAAGAATTTTAAACTGTTGCTCATTACGCAACTGTTCCTGCACTTATTTCATCCTTCCGATGAAAACAAAAGAAGAAAAGCAGTAGAAGCCATGAAAGTTCACCTGGCTCCAACACTGACTCGACAGAAACTCGACAAAAGAAGTGACTGTATACTGACACGTGAAGAATGTGGGCAACTGATTGACTTGTGGGGTTTTACGTCCCAAATCCACAATATAATTATGACAGACTATGAGATTATGAGGGTAAATTCAATATTTTTTCACTCAAGTGCGTAGGAATGACAATTACAGGAAGAGGAGTTGGCTGCACAGAAGAACTCATAGACAATGTCAGCCAGCCAGTCCTCCGGTTAGTGACGTTAGATCTCTCTGGGTTTCCTTTGAAATGAATATTCATTGCTGTGAAACTGTGGACGCGTTTATGATTTGAAGGCAGTCTTTCGAAGTAACGTTGGGACAATCATGGCAGTTAGAGCATTGAATACGGTTTAAGGATGCCTGCTTCCAATGTGTATTGGCTCACAGTTGGCACTCACCGTTCGCTCTCTACACAATAAGGACCCAACAATCCGACGAAAGGGACATTTCAGTTATTTTCGTGATGGCGATGGTGACGTTGTGGCTTCAGGTGGTGCTGGGCTGGCAGACCTGGCAGGCAAATGCTTCACCCGAGCGTACCGGTCCACGTCTTATGCGTCACCGCTTGTCACTCAAACCTATCGGTCGCAGAAATGTCAAAAAAGGGCTGACTCCTCCTTGCGAAGCGTCCGCGCACCTTCCAGATATACGATCTGTTCAGTGCACTGTGGGGAAACCCTCTTTTTTCATATTGTCTATAGGCCCTTTTCTTTCAGGGCGAAACCGGTTGCAGGATCAGATGTTGTGGTCACTACCCCCTACTTCACTGCAATCCGCGCCCAATGGCGAAGCGACGCTCCACACTTTGAACGACTATGCAGACGTATATGCTAACCCCCTTCTGACTCGGTATAGCAAGGCTGACTCGCCGCGGCTAAGCCGCCATGTCACACAAGGCTGGTGTGGCGGCTTCCATAATAAAAAGCGGAAATGGTCTCGAATTGTCTATTTTGGTAAGAGCGCCTTAACGGCCTCTCCTCCGTGGGCTGCCTTGAAAGTGCTTCGGTGGCAAGCGCATCTGTTCAACATGCGAAGGTATCCATTCGAAACTTGTCATAAGTACTTGTTGGGCAGCTTCTTTCAGTGATGCTAACGATTGTAGGCAGAACTTGCATGGATGAGTTCCCCGAGAAACCTCTTCAATCGCCGACTTAAAGTTCGAGAGAATGGTTGATTGTTTTGCAAGTCCATTCCTTAACTTGCGTAGTCCAGCAGCAATAGCTGCTCTCTCTGCAACCGTCGAACAGACCACATCATCCAAACGGCCAAACCGTGCCGAACCAACAGAGAGAATCCATTATGCGGCAGCGCAGCCCTTGTTCTCCATACTAACATATCCATCCGTGCACGCATGAGGGTGGTCGTTGTATTCAGTATACAAGTGCTCAAGCACCGGGTAGCATGCTTCAGAAGGAGGTGTTGATTCCCTGGATTTTATTTCAGGAGTGCTAAGTTCATGGGAAAGGTCTTCTAGCATCAAAGGCGGGTCGCTTCATTGCCTTTTTATTGGGACTCTTAACAGCAAGCTTTTCTCTAGTACTGAAGGCGGAATAGAAGTGTGGCCTGTGCATATTGCTGAGCCTTTTGTTTCGGGTTTTCCTGGGTAAGGACTCACTCATTCGTAGCAACTGTGTCAATAGCGTTTGAGAAGGCGTAATGGGAGGGACTGGCCTTCTAATAAGACTTTCTTGTTTGAAGCCGCCTGCGGAACTGCTAAGGACAAGCCTTAGGGTGTACCTTTCGGTTGTAGAATCTCTAATTATTCATTTTGGATGTCTGATGGACGTATCACTGGGAGCTGGTAAAGTATCCGGCTGGTCGCTAGGGCAGAGCGTAGAGTGACTATGGACCTTGGGATGCTGCCCCAGTGCATGCCGGTGACTCGCTTGAGGACATAAAGTCGCTGCAGTAATGTGTCAGCGACATAATCTACATTTTTTCACAATAATACCGTGCAGTGCAGTCACCCCCAGGAAATGGACGCTCGTTGCGTGTCGTATTGGCTGACTGCGGGGTCAGCGTTGTCGTCCTGGAAACAGAATAAAAGATTAATTGGCCATTGAAATCGGCAGACCAAGTTTTGCAGATAGGTCTGTATGGCCGAAGTTTCTCCTTGTTCTATACCTGTCAATCGTTTGTGGCTGTATCCTGACACCCAAATGTAGATCTCGTCCGCATATATTGACGTTCTGACGAAAGCGCGCAGACAGTCAATTGCGTTTGGGAGAGCTGCCAGAACAATGTTTGAGAGTACGCGAGAGGGAACACAACGGCGGCGGTACACCGCGAGAAATGTGTCTTTCCTCGCTAACGGTGTCTCTAGGGCGAACACGAGTAACACGGTCACTGAGGAAGGCGTGTATTAAGTGCACAGCGTTGCCTGTAATTCCCAAGGATTGCGTTCAGGGGATAATGGCTCTGCTCAAAACGTCGCCTCCGTTTCTCGACGACCTACGTCCTGCTCTTCTCTGGGTGGCACAAAGAGTCCGCAACTTTAGGGCAGGATCAAGGGAATGGTACAGCAATTTCGCCGATTTTGTAACCACGCTCTCGCTTCACAGCATGTCCGTAAACAGGTCTCCGGAACTTCTCCATAGATGTCCCACCGTGCGACAGTGGAATACTTTTGGTTACTATTTCGATATACAGCAACATTGCTATGTATGGAAAAATGGTCGGTACCCCACGACCGCGAGCTCACGTCAATGAAACCGTGATATCTGCAGAGCGTATTACGAGATCGATGACGCTGGCAAAACTAGGGGCCTGAAGAACGTTGGTTTCTTGTCATTTTCCACATAGAAGATCTCCGATTCCATAGCTTCAATGATTTGTCGTCCAATTCCGTCAGTGTTCTTGTGATTCCACAGAGAATAGTGAGCAATGAAATCTCCCCAAAATATTCGAGGAGGCGGGCAACCGCTGCAAAGGTCCTTGACGAGGAACTTCATGAGATTTTTTATAGGGACGTTCGTTAATAAACGCCTGTATTAGGCATCTTCTTCCTGGGCGTAGTTGCACCGCTTCTCACGTCCACAGCGGCAGAGCAAAGGTCTTGAACCGGCAGAACCATCTGTGGTATTTCGCGTCGAATGAAGGGCGTGGCAATCCATTGGCGAAACAGGTTGGTTGACTAGACCAACGTAGCCAGACTCACTGATTATTCGGAATACGGGGCTCATGGAGGGCGAGGATAAGAACAGGGTTGTCGCGCAGGAATAACTTGAGTTCAGAGAGGCAGGTGTGAAGACCGGTACAGGTCAGCTGCAACAGTAGGGGCACTTTGAGCCATGAAAGGAAACGTGGAGGGAACTTTGTCAGGGCCATGTTGAACCAAATCTCACTGAGAGGAGGCGCTTAGGATTAGTGACTCATTGGCCAGTATTGTTTCTAATAATTCTTTCACTGAGCTTTAAGGCATCCTGGCAGTGTTTGATCGTAAGGTCATGAACAAGGCTTGCAGAGCGTGGTGAGAGTCCAGCGATGATGAGGGGCGAGCCTAATTTGTCTCCGTTGTGTGCAAATGTGTGGACGCACAGGGTCGATTATATACATGACCTTGGCGCTATACACTTTTCGATGTGGCTACCTCAGTCAGTGTAGATGCCATAGGCATTTTCACAAAATGGACCGTCTTTCCAAGAGTTTGCTGTGAGTTGCTTTCCAAGGTCACTTTCTGGTTTCCTGTGACGACAGACTTCTCGATTGTCTTGGCAGAAATATTCGAAGTATGGTCAGGCAATTTTAGGGGAGGAAAGTACTTCGTGTAGTCAAAGCAAGAGCCTTCTTCTCTAGGCGAATCCGGAGCTGCCTTCTCGTAAATAGCCGCGCTGAATCTTGGGCCCTGCGATGAATCTTTTTTCTTTTCCAGAGCAGCAGATCTAGTGGAGTACCGCAGAGTTCGGACGGGTAGAATTCCCGTTCTGATTACAGCAACTGAGGAGGGTCGAGACCTCAGTCAAGTGCACCAATCACACTGTACTCAGATACTGAAAGAGGCCTGGGCACAGCCTCATTCAGGAGCCGTTGTACAGTGCAAGAAGCATCACTTCTCAATACTTGCCGGATGGTTTCCACTACAGTTTACGCGCAGAAAACCCTCCGTGTGGTCACAAGCCTTGAAATTATGCGGTCCTCCGCAGCGCTTGAATTGTTGCTCTCCAGTGCTGTACCCTGCTACATGTGTAAAACGCTGACGCCTGTGCGCCTTCGCGGCACCTCCACGTGGCTGATGACGTTGTGTAGCGTCGAGCCGAGGTTAGTTTCTTCAGGACGCCCAGTGTTTGGAGCGGAAGTCAGAACTACTGAGCCTGTTCGTCTCGTCTCTTATGCAGACTTTGTATTCGACGAATCATCCTCCTTGCACTGAAAACACCCTGAGGAACGTCATAAGCTTTTCGTCCGATTACCATTTTGGGACTCCTCTGATTGTGCACGTATTTTTTAAATACGCGTTGGGCGCGCATGCATAGACGGCTACGTTGGATATATTCTTGCACTGTAGAAATGTGTGGCCTGCTTTTCTGTTCGCATATCGAGAAGTGATGCTTCTTGAAATGTACAACGGCTCCTGAATGAGGCTACGCCCAGCGTTCTTTCAGTATCTGAGTACAGTGTGAATGGATTCCCTTGCCTGAGGTCTCGACCCTCCTCAGTTGCTGTAATCAGAACGGGAATCCTCCCTGTCCGACCTTTGCGGTGACGCACAGCCTTAAAACAATCTTCATCCACATATTCATTATCAACCACGTTATCATCTCCGATGACGGTCGACTCATCGTCGGACACCTCTGTTGGCGCTTGCTTTCGGGGGAGCCCGATGTGTCGTCGGCGTTCAGAAACTTCTCACCAGGTGCTACGCCGATGGATGGCATGTCCGAGCCGGTACTGCTGTTGGCCGGCATTTTCTGAGCCCACTCTAGAGTGGCAGGAGAATACGGCCCATTGATGGCCAGCGCGAAACACGAGGACAAAAAGAAGAAGGAAAGGACACAAACCACAGCGCTGTTTTTTTTTCTTTTTGTCCTCGTGTTTCGCGCTGACCATCAATATGCCTAATCAGTTCCAACTCGCCCACATGACCATCCTTCTACAATACGGCCCCGCCGGCCTCCGATAAGGAACAAGCCTTGTCGATTCCCCTCGCGTCTTAGAGAAATAAGGCGGTGCCGCATTCAAAAAAGTGAAATACGTATGCAGCCGGAACTGAACAGCTGGTTCAGACCGGTACGCACTAGGCACAATCTGGCCTACCTTCGCGTACGTACGTATATAATACAGGGCTCGTAAGACACATTTTAGTCTGTTGTGGAAGAACACATCGCTACGTTCTGAGCCGCACACTTGACGCACGCACGCAAATGCGTGAGTTGAAATGTACCACACATACATACATACATACATACATACATACATACATACATACATACATACATACATACATACATACATACATACATACATACATACATACATACATACATACATACACAACTCGATTGCTCCGCAGCGTGGTTCCGACTGGCTTGAACTGACATCAGCGCCGCGTGACATTAGACGTTGCATGAATTACAGCCTCCAATGACCGATGAAACTGCTCAATTTCTCAGATGGTTTCGTGTTTAGCTGTTCTGGCTCATCGGTGGGTCCAGTGCACCCACTTTACAGTTCCATTTCGCTACGTTTCTGTCGTGTATGACGTGTCAGTCGCGCCCAGAAAGTTCGTTGCCGTGTGCTCGCGCGCCTTTCGACTTTGACGTTAAAAGTGGTTCTTGCAAGAAATGATAGGCTGCAAAACGCCGAGGAAAGGCGGCATTGCGACTTTCTAAACGATAGAAAATAATGAATCTGAAAATGCGCTGAGGTAGTTTGTCATGTTCTGCTTCATTAATTGTCATACGGTGCGCATCGGAGTGTTTTCTAATATCTGTTGTCCTCTTTAGTTCACGGTGCCTTGAGGATCGATCTAGTGTCGAGGCATAACATTCGCACGTCCGGAGCAAGAAGCGCGCATTATGCCATAAAAAACGAAGCTTTTCATGCACAGCAATAAGTAAACGGCATCAGGTGGTATCTTGTCGTAAAAGAAAGTCCATTTTGAAGTAAAGCGAAAGAGTGTGGTCATAGAAGCAATATATCGAAAGGCGACAGCTTGTGTACACAATACAATCCTTCCCAACATTACGCTTCAATGCAGCGTGAACTAAACAGGAAGCGAGACTGCGGGAAACTCCGATGAGCGCTTTCCGACAATTAATGAAGCAGAACATGAACAACTATACCATTGTGTTTTCGGATTTATTTTTCGATGTTTACAAACCCCGCAAACATTTGTTTGCCTAGCTTTTCCAACACATCATTTGTTTCCTAAGCCAGTTTCGACGTCAAACTCGAACAGCGCACGAGCTGTCGCACGCAAGTTTAGCATAGTACAATGAATATTTAAGAAGCCACGAACAGTGCTGACGAAGTGCACTGGTGAAGTGCCAAGTGCCTGCACTGTACCGGCCGATCAGGCAGAACCGAAACGCAAATTTACCGCTGAAATCAAGCCGCGCTTCATCTATCATTAGCCAGCGCAAACATACCGCATCCACAACTTCGCGGCGCTGGCATCAATGCAAGCCGGTCGAGGCCATGCTGCGGATCGGTATTTAAACGTGCTCATGGCTGAACACACCGTAGTGATTGAGCAGTAAAAATTTGCGCTTTACCGTCATGCTAAAACGCCGACGTCTACAAATATCGCGCTGCCCGTAGACATTGTCAAACTGCGTTCTTTGCTCGGATATTTTCATCACCGAGCCGTACTCGCCAAACATTTAGAAAGTACTTACTTCAATAAGAACTTCAAGGCTTTCTCCAGGAACCTGATTTGCTCCTGTATATAGAACACTCATCAAAGCCCAGAGGGCGAATGTCAGCCCA
>CM023488.1:29842883-29872347 GCA_013339685.2 Hyalomma asiaticum | reverse complement strand
GTATCAAGTGAGTACTTACCGCAAGGTACCAGGTGCGCAGTCACATCCTAAGACACACTTCTGAGAACAGGAGGCTCGTATTGGCTCGTTGCAGAACAGCGGACATTTTCTTTTGCAAACGTTGAAGTCTTTGTCCCGGAAGCACTTGCAGTGTAAGCACTCCTTTTTGGTTATGCAGTCGCCCCAGGAATTTCGAACGAGGCCCGGCCTGCAGACGCAGCTGCGCACCTTCCTCCGTTCGGAAAGCGGTGTCAAGTGAGGCCTACAAAATCTATCTTTCTGGTGCCTGCCACGCACGGGCTCTTCGAGGCAGGCGCACTCCGATGACCGGGCTGCATAGAGCAACGTTGCAACTTTTCAATATCCTTAGTATACCCCACTGCCTAACCTATCACTGCTTCACCTATGACAAAATGTTCCAGAAATAAAAGTTTTTGTACAAGTCCAGAAATAAAAGTTGTACACGTCGACGTAGCTGGAGATTGAATTTTTCCAACGGAAGAGCTTGATGAATAGAACGTTTGATAGGTTTTGAATATGTAGAATCAACATACCACATGTACACATTTTCCTACTATTCCTCTCAGGAATCTCCGCATGCTTAATATATTCCACGAATTAACATTGTTTCATAAATGCCAGCGGACCTAAGACCATGTCGTTAACATGTCTTAGTTCGCATGAACGTAAGAAAGATTACACGCTACTTGTAACTGAGAGTACCATAACGCCGTTATATTTATTGTTAGGCTTCGAAAAGGTGGAATTATTTATCTTGACGCTCATCAACATAATAGAAGGCGAGTGCGAGTGTTATTCGTGCAAATGTATGCACATCCAAATGTGCAAGAACTGCCACTATGAAACTTGTCCCACTATTCTTGTTATCGTTATAAAAGAAACCTGGTGAAAAATGTTTAACGAGGAACATCGCTAGAGCCGACGCTTGGAAATGTTCACTTGTAGTCGTCATCTTTGTTACCTTAACAACACTTATGAAGTCATTGTGTTGGGAGCAATTTTATAGTTGACAGTATTCATCTTTTGACAATATTATATCAATCAACACGCCCGTTCAAGAAAAAGTAAATACGGCTCTGTCGCGACACACAGAACAAGAAAACATATTCATCTAATAACACGTCTGCCAGCGCTAACAAATGAAAAAAAAAATCAATATTAGTGCGTTTTCGAATATCCGTGACACAGTCTCGCTACTCCGTTTCTAGTCTGCACTTGGCTGAGACGTTAGTCTATGGTCGCTAGTTAAGTTACACGGATGACAATCTGCGATATGTGGAGTGAGGTAGTTACATTGCTACGTGTTTTTCAAAGTTAGGCTTCTGCTTAGTCGAAATTCTCATTGCATTCGAAGTGCAGATGTCATTAAACCGGCAAAGAAGTTTTTCCATTTTGTTTGCAGAACGTTTCCTTGGAACACTGTGAAATGAATATTCATCATTAGCGGATCATCAAGGAAGCATCCACAACTGCGTATGTAATGACGGACCTAGTTTGTTATTTGTTACTTTTTCGGCCGTACAGCAGCAAAGCAAACCCTTGGGATCTGAGCGAATTCGTCAGTAGTAGGAAACATTAGGGTATTTGCAGGAAAATGAAATTTTGTGAGAAATACTTACTGTACTGTTGGCCGTTACTAATAAAATACATGTTATGACGGCAGCAACGACAGTTCGATGTATCATGATTTCCATGTGGCACCCGCTGGAAATTTGGGCGAGCGAAATCGTGCACTATCGACTAAAGCTCCTCAGCAATCGATATTGAATACGTACACAGGTGTCCATTGTTCCCGTACGGACATGACCTTGTGCTAGTCGCTATGATCGACAGCTTGCCTTTGGAGACAAGGCATCTGGCGTATTTTGGAATGTAAACTTGAGAAGACGTTTTTTCTAGAATACATCTTTCAGTAATTATATTATTAGTGCTGTATAATATATTCAGATCAAAATTTGAGACTCGATGCACAGCTTACTTATATTCAGGAATCAGTCACATTAGGTTTTTCCTTGGCATCTTACAAATAATTCCCACCAGGCAATTTACTGTATTTTGCTAGGATCGTACCATTAGTGCTAATAATGGGCGGCAAAATCTCTTAATATAGAAGCTTGCCTGCAGCAAGCTCGCAAAACGCCTCATGCTTTGCGGTAACCTGCAATAATTCCAATTAGAGGACAAACAAGTTAAGCGGGAAGCCGGCGCTGTTTTAATTTCGGTGATTGATGGATCATTCCTAAATATAGGTACGCAATATAGGTAGCTGTGCCCTCTACTTATGAGTGATGGTACTGTAGAGTTCTACTAAACATTGTTTTTATGCGGTGCCAACGAAGTTGAGTAGCTATGGCGCTTCTAACGTCCCATTTTATTGCAACTGGGCTCTTAAGTTGCAGACCAAGTGGATTCTCAAAGCAAGTAAAATTTGGCCATTCCGCGCTGGTCTTCTCTCTACTTCAAAATTAGCTTGATAAGCACCAATTCAAATGTGTTCACTGCTTATCTTGCCGAATAGCCTATAATGCAGCCGACTCGAATCTCTATTGCGTTCCTTACGGCGCAACATTCTTCTATTACTCGTCGTTTTCTTGATCTACAATTGTCATTTTAGCAATGCAAGCAAAATCAATGCGGCGGTATCACGTCTACCCGTTGCAGTTCCAAACTTGATGTTTTTAAATAATTTACTTGCGATTCCTTATTTTCCGTAACAACCCCCATCCAGAGGTGAATGGGAGCTGACGTGCTAGGAAGGCAACGTCGCTCGCATCCAGCGGCAAACACCGTTGTCGCATTATTTGTACAACGTGGTTTATATCAGTGCGTGAAGAATGTGTGAGCATAATTTCCTGAAAGTAACGTCGGACTCCGGCGTTGGGGTGTTGCTTTACGATTCGTCATGACAAATTTCTTTTGACACCGTATGATAGTTCTAAGCGCACACTCATGTAGAGAAATTTGACTCCGAATACTGCATGCAATAAAATGACCCTACATATGTACTGCATGCTTGCTAAAGTACATTTATTAGAGCAGGTATTTCGGTGCCCTTCGTGCTGTAATTCATTATTTTGTGTGAAGTTAGAGAAAGTGAATTCATGGCTATTTTTATGAAGAACGCTAAGAATTCCAGCTCTGAAATTGATGAAATGGACATTATGGTTTGCGTTTCCTACATGTCTTTTGCTTGCGCCATCACACTGATGTCTTCGCTTCAGACAATAAAAAGGCCAGTGACTAGATTTCTAAAGCTGATTCGCCATTTTCCAGCATCTATTTCTTAAACATAAAAATTCATGGTGTAACGCCGGAATGGTGTCTATAGATTAGTCCTTAATTATTCTAACCTTATTTGAAGCCAATTATGTTCCCATGCAGTGTTTCAGTAGGTGGCGTATGCAACTAAAATGAAACACCAGAAAACGAGAGCATCCCACTCTATTACGTTTATTTAGCAAACATCAAGGAAATTCTTAGTACAATATTGTTGGAAAGAATGCGGATAGCAAAAAGACCGTGCCTTGTAACTTGTAGAGTACCGTGTAGTATAGGAAAAGCAGCCCATGTTGCTTCTTCATAGCGGTGACAGCTTCGCTGCTGGTCCTTTAGGTATTTTTACAACAATTATAACTCTCAAATCCTTAGAGCCCTTTCGAGCCCACTGACAGCTCTGTTTCGGGTTCACTCTCGTTTCCCTTGTAATCCTACAGCAAAAAGTGTTTCTGAACTTTTAAAAAGCTTCTGGCACTATGCTCGACAACGCAAATAGCATCCAACGCATCCTGCTCCACTGACAGTTCAATGCACCGAATTTGCGCAGAGTGCATGGAGCTTACGCAAGGCCCGCCTACATGGTGTCCAGTGCCACTCGCACTATTGAGACCAGTAGCTATGGCATTCGCTCCTGCGATTGCTGCGGGTGTGACTAAGCCTCCTAAGAGACCGCTAACTATGGACCCTGCCATGCTTGCTGATCTCGATCCTGTAGCCACATTTCTGCCAATTGCTGGTCCAGCCAAGGAAGCACTGATTCCATTGTTGAAATTAATGCCCCTCTCCTACAGACCCGTAACACTGGAACCACCCACACTTATATTAGGTGTGTGTGTGGCAACATTTACAGCACTGATACCCATTGAGGATAACTGGGAGGAATTGACGAGAGCCCACCTGAAAACGGAACACGTCTTTCCGAACTGCTCCCAAGAGGTGCTGCTTCACTACTTCCGCTCATTTTTCTGCAAATGTTTACTGAAACTCAAATTGTCGGCGTTCCTTGGCCAAGTTCCACCCCACTAACTGCAGGCGAAAAATTACCAACTCTCCCCGATCCAGCGTTACCTGTGGAGCTGGTAATGATGCTGCCTGAAGAAAGTATTCCTGGTGCAGTAAGTGTAGCTCCACCTATAAGCGTACTACTTCCTTCTATACCCACCTTGTGGGGTCTGGCACCGGGCACCGAAATTGTTGGTGGAACTACCGCTGGCCTTCCCGAGTCTGTGCTTGCGATACCAAATCCAGGACGATCGAGCGTATTTGTAAATGTTGATCCTCCTCCTTGAACACTAAGCCCAGATGATGATGCACCCACAATGGTTGTTGTGGTAGCACGAGGAAGTTGCGATGCTCCACCACCATATATATGCGTGCCTGAACTACCTTGGATACTAGCGCCACTAGATGGTGCCGACGCGCTTCCGCCAACAGGCAAGCCACCAATACTAGTTAATGTGGAAGTAGTTTGTGAAGTCGTGCTTACTAATGCTGGTGAGACACCGTGTCTCCGACTCTCTTGATTCTCTGTGAGTGTTACGGTACCAGGGTTTATTCCACCAGTAGAGAGGAGTATCACCCTGAAGTACCTGTCTCAATGATTGCGCCAGGTTTTTCCATTTTTGGTTCCAGACCACCGCCTCCGACATGCGCACTCCTACCAACACTGATTCTGGGAGTACCAGACGAAGGTGAGGTTCCTGTTCCAGTTGAAAACGATGGTCTGCTAACGCGATTTGTTCCAGGGTGTGCGGAGTAAGACCCGCTAATGTCCCGTGTTATACTGTCTTGTCCGTGCGGTATAGTATATCCGGTTACCGGGGCCCCGTTGTACGTTCCACCAATGATTGAGCCAACCCCGTAAGGGGCTCTACCAGAGGCGCCATTCATGTTTGTTATTACTGGTGTATTTGTCCCTACCCCAGACGAAGGTATAGGGACTACACCTTCTGGTCCACTTCCCGAAATTGATTGTGCAGGCACAGTGACCGCGGGACCCGGCATTCCTCCGCCTGAGCCTGTTCTGTGTGGAGCAGCATCACCACCCGTGGCAGATTGTGGGCCCCCAGGAAACCCTAGCTGGGGTGTGCCTCTTCCTGCTGATGATGTCATTGTTCTAACTGTATTCACACCATTAACCGATACAGGTGGCACACCTTGTAAGCTTCCTCTTGCTCCTGTTGCCGCAATACCGACAGTGCCCACGACATTAGTAACTGGGGCACCTACAGCGCTCGGAGATCCCGTTACTGCAGTGATTCTTGGGCTTGCACCAGCGCCACTGCCTGTAAGAGACAGTGAAACTCCAGAGACCGTAGATCCTGGCGGTCGTGCTCCTGTTCCCGTTGCTACTGTTGCAACTGTACCTATGCCAATAGCAGGTATTGATGACACACCTGTAGTTATTGATGTTGGTGGTACGCGTTGTGGCGCTCCTGTCGGCGCCATTACCACAGTGCTACCGGTACCAACTCTTGGGACAGATACACCTCCAGTAATCGCCGACCCTTGATGAATTACCCCTGCTCCTTGCGAGTCTGTTACAAGTGTACCTCCAGTAAAGACACCTGTAACTCGGCCAGAGCTTAATCCACCGCCCCGGTTTCCATGTTCATCAGAACGGAGTGGTACCGCTACGTTCAAGTACCGGGAACACTCTCCCTGTGGCACACAGACCGTCTCACCATTGTGCTCAACCTCAGCGTAACCCGAATTGCATACGCATTCGCCCCTTTGGCAACGGGTCGTGCACATCCTGCGCTCGCGCCTGTCGCATTTTTTGTGCACATGTAGACACGCAGAACTCAAACTTCGAATGTTCGGGGCATCTCAGGGAGCACTTCGTTGCCTTGACGCAGCGATTCTTTCTCCGTGGGTCCCTGCAAGCATAAAAAAAATCACAGCATATTCACGGGGTGAATGATGATGAGTGGGGCGAAGCTCCGGAAGGAATCATCGGTAAACCGTGAAACTCTTCCATGCGATTCGCCCCACAATTAAAAGTTTCATCATCAACTACAAGTACCGCCATCTAGTTTTATAACATCTCGCATCTTTTTCACTTTGGCGTTCAAATATGCCGCCTCCGCGCACCGCCACAGTCCGAGTCACGCAGCTAGCGCCACCTCTTATCTGCTTTAGGAAATATCTCGCTACCGATGGGCAAGTTGCTTAACCTCACGAGACGCACCTCGCGCACAGTCCAACACCCAGACACATACCGCCATCTAGTGAACACTCCAAGAACTAAACTAGAGGTGGCTACCTACTACTACAACTACATACATCGGGGACGGCCGACCCACGCCTTAAGGAGCTTCGCCCCTAAAAGTGTTGTTTAGAGACGCTTAAGGAGCTGTACACCAAACAACGCATGCAGCGCAACATTGGGCATGATGCGGTATTTTGAAAAATAGGAGTGTGTGCGGGGTCCCGATGATGAACTGTTCACGGCCTTTGAATTGGAAAAACAAGCGCAAAAATATGATTCAGCAAAAGCTCAGATTTTTTAGCTCTTCTTTTTCTGAAGTGAAAGCTATACCAAGTCCAGAGGTGTGATTTGCCCGCATTTCTGTTGTCTATCATTGGCCATTTGGCCTCATCCGACTCCTTACATTTGAGATGTGCATTTTTTATATAGAATTCTAGTTTATCATGACTATTCTTAATGTAGATAAATTCTTTAATTTCTGACCATTGTTGCTGGTGTTATGTAAATCCATCGGAGAAGATAGGGTTGTCTTCCTGTAACGCAGGGATTTTTTTCTATTGTTTTTCTGATGCGTTCATGTTCGGCATGCTCGAAATATTTTTGCTGACTCTGATATCATTTTGCGAATACTTACCGTTAACAGGTGTCTGATCTGGTTAAACTAAACTTGATTATTTTAATCAATCTTAATATGATCGATATAAAGCAGCTTTTATGAGTAAATTTCTTGTAGTGGCCACGTTTCCAAGTGCTGTCTTCTTATCGTGAGCACGACGGAGTAGATGCCGGCTCTACTGCGGTGTATCCCTCTGTTCAAAATTAGGCGCTGGGACAACAGGCATCTCTCCTATATCGCGAGTGACAAAGGGCTAGTACCTGAGAATACAGTAATGAGTAAGCTTATCAAGCATAAGCTTATCACAGGACGAGCTTCTCAATCTAAATCGTCAAACTTTAAAGGACATAAAAAGAGCCGGAGCCTTACGCTATAACCAGGTCCTACCTTCCTGCAGGGAGAATGTCATGACATTATAAAAAACGGGTCGTTTTGTTTTGTTCCCGGCATTCAGCAGTAATTCAATTTCAAACTTTGTATTTTATGCACGTATTCGGCCCCATAAATAAATTGCTGCTAATTAAATCTCAGTACATTATACCAGGTCAATATTGGAACATCAATTGCTTCTCATTATGTCTTTCTTTTAAAATGAACATTTTAACATGTATTGCGCGCGTATGCTGCTGAAGTCAGGAAATTAATAGGCGCATATTGATTTTAATTGCCTATTTTTGACACAAGCTCCTGTAGTTTAACTTTCAAGTGCGCGATTACGTATCGATTCCCTCGTTTTTAGAGAAATCAAATATGCCTAAACCATAAAAATGCCCACCTGTGCATAAATGAACAATGATCATTCGGTGGAAAAGCAGAATCAGCGCCCGAACACTAATTTCTAGTCACCTCGGCTAAGGAACATATTATGACACGGATAACGCTTCGTTTGCAAGTTACCGCTGCAAAGCAACATGTTATGCAAGAGACAACGATTCATTTTCAAGTAACTGCACACATTACCGAATAGCTAAAAAGTGCACTCCTATGCGTGCATTCCAATGTGTGTAATATTGCGTATTTTTACACGCAATATTGCAAAGTTCCTTGTGGTGAGATATATACCCCGATCAGCTTTAAAATATCACATTAAGTCACCCCGCCAAAACAAAATCAGCTTTTGGAAATATATTTAATATTTCCACTCCCATATTTAGTATTCCACTCCCATATTGTTCTTTCCAAGAACAATATGGGAGTGGAATAGATTACCTGCTGCTGCAGTTAATGAAATATCAAATGGTGCGTTTTATGCCTTGTTAATTTAGTGTTTTATGACTTCGCATTATGTGTTTCTTTGCATACTGGCTGTGTATGTAATTTATTTATTATTTTGCCTACTTGTTAGTCTCTACTGTTTATGTGATGTGTAAACCCGCTTATATTGTGTTCCCCCTCACTGTAATGCCTCTGATGGCGCTGTGAGTATTGCGTAAATAAATAAATAAATAAATAAATAAATAAATAAATAAATAAATAAAAATAAGACCGCATGAACTGCTCGAGGCATTCGTTTGACAGATACGAGTTTACGTTCATCTGTCATGTCGCACCCCACTGCGAACGTTGAGCAAACGGGTATGACACGCATATATTGAGAAAATCAGGTAATCGAAGCATCAAAAGTATTGTGATAATTTCTGGGGTTTTCCGGGTAGAAAGCTGAACATTATCTGGAAAAACGCTGCAGTGGATAGCTCCAATAGTTTGGAAGAGCTGTGGCTCAACATTTACGGACATCCCAGACTACGTGGCCAGCAGCCTTTTACGTTCATCAAAATGCAACCACAGAAGCCGGGAACGAACCCGCGTCTACAGAGTCAGGAACCGAGCATCGCAACAACTGTACCACCACGACGCTGGCTGGAAAACTATAGAAAACTTGCTGCAGTATCATAGCACTCACCGTACCATACCTGGGGGGCAGTCGCACCCAAACGCGCACTCTTGAGAGCACGAAGTGCGTACCGGCTCGTTGCACATCACAGGACACTCCCGAGCGCAGATGTTGAAATCTTTGTTCGGGTGGCACTTGCACTTCGTGCATTCCTGCTTCGTGATGCAGTCGCCCCAAGAATTTCGGAGGAGGCCTGGTCTGCAGACGCAGTCGCGATGTTTGTTTCGTTCTACTCGGGACACCAGGTGGGGCCTGCAAAATCTATCCTTCCGTCTAGTGCCACTCGCTGGCTCTTCAAGGCAGCCGCACCGTGCAGGTCCATCTGTATAAAATTAAAAAAAATTATTTCATGTTGGATGATGACGTGCAGAATTATTGCTGTCGCAGACTTGGTGCCCTATAAATTCCCTTGCCTTATTTAGTTCTGAACAAGTGGTCATACAAATGTGTATTTAGACTTCCTGCAAAATCACTCAGCGTCGTTGGTCCTATTTCAAACTACAACATATTACAAACCTTTTGAGTGAAACTTTCAGAAACGCAATCGCAACGGTAGTAAAAAACGTTGAAAATTTTGATAACCGATAGTCAAGGCAGTGCGTTGTGCCCTCATATGAGAACAACATACCGTCATAGTGTCAGCTTACATAAAGAAGTCATATGTTCGGTTGACGTTCTTGGAAACATTAATATTTTATAACCTATAAGAGCGCAGAACTGGAAACTAGATAGGTTGTCTATTAATGTCAATACTCAGCGAGATCATAATTATTGAGACAACTTTCCTTCAATATTTCTAAACTAAAGAAAACGAAACAGTACATCAAAAGCGATGCCTGCGAACAAGCTACACTAGGAAAAATAGCTTCCTGGCCTTGATACATCTGCCCCCAGAGGGCAATGTAAGCAGCCTTAGCTAAAACCAGGTGTACAGAGGACCCAAGACTTAGCGTTGCATTGCACCTACGGCAGAAAGGGCTGGTACTGCTGCGGCAAAATGTAATGAGGAACTGTTGGACCGTGCGGTGATAAAACCAAAATGGAATATCTCGGTTTCATCTTATTTTAAAAAGGAGTACCACCGCAAACACACAAGGAGAGGTCCCTTGTGTTTTAGGTGGGGGGGGGGGTGAAGGTGTTTGCCTGGGCATCCTCATCGCTAGTGGATTGCGCGCGAACGTTCTCATTAAACAGTCACCCAATCAGTGTTCAAATAATAGATGCCAAAAACCAAAAAGTCGTTGCATTGACCCATTAAGTGACATAAGGAGCCCTTGCAAAAACTGATCCCACTGCACAGAAGAACACCTACAGGATAGTGGCGTGCCTTCCAGTGAGGACGCCTTACCTTCTGTGTTTTGCTCCCATAATATGCAAGGAAATATGGTCGTAGATATGTCTGTGCGCTGCGCGTAGGACGGAAAAGGCGTTGCGCACAGGAACATAGCCACACTCGCGATGCTTTAGGAGAATGGTGACACCACACAGAGTAGTGCCCGCTGCATCGCTTCCTCAGACTAAGGCACCGGAGCTTTACCCTCTCCCTGCCATCATATTCAAATGAAAATGGTCCTGCAGAAGTTTGCGTACAAGAAATACAAACCTTCGTGAAATTCGGTAAGTATAACGCGCAAAACGCCGCGTCGGCTGAAGAAATTTCTTAATTGAACATTGCTTTTGAGTCGAACCATGGACATTTAGCGCACTTTCTGCAGTATTTTTAGGACAATCGTGTGCCCTTGTATGATGACTCTAAATGTTGTGGAATGAATAGACACACTCCGATATCACACATTGTTTTGCTTTAGCTCTCGTCACATCCCACCATCCAGTATGCAGGTGATTGTTAAATCTATCTATCTATCTATCTATCTATCTATCTATCTATCTATCTATCTATCTATCTATCTATCTATCTATCTATCTATCTATCTATCTATCTATCTATCTATCCACAAGGTCGTTTCGCTTACTCGGCATACACCAAAATTGACATGGCAAGAGAGAATGATTTCTGGGGATTCACCTCCCAAACCAGGACATTATTATGAGAGACACCTTAGTACAGCACTCCAGTAATCTCGACTATCGTTGTTTAAAGCGCATTCCATTGCACATTGAATGGGCCTGAACATTTCGCCTCCATCGAAATGCAGCCGCCGCGGCCGGAATTCCATCCCTACGCATTCGTATCTGCAGCGGAGTGCCAGAGCCACTAGAACAGCGGCAGAGCATATCAGGACGGAATATAATGCGAACATGTCTGACATGTTTCCATAGAGAAAGATAACAAAAGTTGTATTAAAAACAACCTCAACATCCGCGCCCTGCGAGGCCGGGGATTTCCCACACGCCGGATGTGTAAATAAATGTTATTTCTCTCTCTCTCAACTGGCTTACACTACTCCCATAGCTTAGTCTAAGAATCATTTAGCTCCCAAAGTCCGGGTCCGACAGTCTCTGTATGGCTGGTAATGTTTCTTCTGCTGCACTTAGAGAGTTAACTGAAAGTTTGTTGTTTTGTGTGGTTTAACGTCCCAAAATCAGCTCTGATTATGAGAGACGCCGTAGTGGAGGGCTCCGGAAGTTTCGACCACACGGGGTTCTTTAAAGGGTCCCTGAAACGTTTCTTTGACATTGCGTCACTGATTAGGCAACACAATTGCGAAATCATTCACACCATAAATAAAGCGAAGCACAATGCGCTAAGGCAGCTATGGGCTTATTTCTGTCGCCTTCCTCCTTACCACTGCTGTTCCTCCTCAACTCGATCTGCTGCGGAGTGCGCGCTAGCGACGACAGCGCCTCCCGCGTCAGCCGCTCTGCCGAGCCTCCCGTAGTAACACAGCGCCCCGATATCCTCACTGAGGTCGCCCGCCTCGGCAGTGCTGCTAGCCCTCTGTAATAGAGCGCCGGCGACTCGTGTGACGCCGCCAGATGCCGCGATGATACCGTTGGCTGAAACGAAGGAGTACGTTGTAGAAGCACGTTGTTCGCAGCTAGGTTTTGAAAATTACGCGCACGTCACTTGGGTCGGCGCCAATCAGCGACCTCCCATTCGATCGCTCGATGGCGGGGGCGTTTGAAAACGCTTTTTGGCGAGCCGCTGCGACCTTTTGCGATACGCGTGTTCAAAAACCTTATTGCAAATTACACACTTTACGCACAGCGCTAAAAATCTGTCCTGTAATGGTCCTAGTGACCCGCTCTACCGGATCACCATGTTTGCACAAAGTCGTCAAAACCGTTTCAGGGTCCCTTTAACGTGCACTGACATCACACAGCACATGGGCCTCGACATTTCGCCTCCATCAAAATGCAGCCGCAGCCGGGATTCAATCCCGCGACCCTCGGATCAGCAGCCGAGTACCATAGCCACTAGACCACCGTGGCGGGGCAGTTAACTGAAAGTGGTGGGTGTTATTAAACGCGGAAAACCCCGATAAGGAACACCGAAGACCTGCAAATATGGAGGTAGTTGGCGAGAGTTATATAGTGTGCATATGATGTAGGAGCATAAGTTTGGTACAGGAAAGGGCTGATGAACCGCCAAGATCATTGATAATCAAAAGAAGAGGCGTGCAGGACACGGACCCTGCTCTCCTTGTGTCCGTGTCCTGCACGCCTCTTCTTTTGATTATGGACTGTTCCCAACTCGCTCAACTTTCTGTCCTTTTGAAGATCATTGATGCAAGTGAATGTTTTGGTGGTATTTACACATCGAAGCGAAAACTATCGACAGACTGGTTTTTTAAGCGAACTTTTGTAAGGCTTCGAAACAGGCGTGTAATCGTATAACCCCCATTAATTAGGAGCTTAATTACTGTCTCTAAAATCCATAGCATGGATCCTAGCATTGTTTGGAAGTTGACGCTTGGACGTTCGTCGACCTCCAGTACGAATACTCCAGCGTAGTTTGCCCTTTGCCTTTGCTGAGGATAAAGTAGACACCGTCATTCTGTAGTGTGCGTCGTCCCACTTTTTCGCCCTGTGGTGCTCGCGTCACGTGCGCGCCAGGTGCTACCTGTGATGTTCGCTCGCGTCGGCAAGTCCCGTATAACATTCGCGTCACGTGGCTTACTCTTGGGGACGCTTACCTTCTATCATACAGCACCCTCACTCGCGCACATGCTTCTGCATTGCCCTCGTTATCACCGGGAGCGTGAGACGTGGGTAATTTAATTTTAGAAAACCCAGGTGGTCAAATTTTCCAGAGACCTTCACTGCGGCGTTTCCCTCCTTTCCATCTCTTACACTCCCTTTTCCTTACCTCCTCGGGCGCTTAGTCGTACTCCAGATATGGGCTGCACAAATTAGCGTCCTTTCCCTAACCGAACCATAACTAATCAGTTGGTTCTTCCGGTGTGGTAGGGGGAGGACATGCACGCGCCTCTTCTCCGTTTCAATCCCTTTCCCCCAACCCCACGGACACTTGGCCATGCTCCCTAAATGGGCTGCCGAAATTAGCGTCCTTTCCTCAACCTAACCACAATCATCATCATCATCATGTGGAAGCCGATGATTTGGAACAAGCAGGTCGAAGTCGAGTTTGTCCGTACAATGAGGCTATGGAAGTAGGGAGATGGCGCCATAAATATACCTAAAGAACAAATATACGATATTTTATTTATTAGTCACGGTAACTTTCCAAACAAGAAAGCATTGGGGAATCAAACAAGCTTCCTGAGATTGCTTTCACATCCTATTCTTCAAGGTGGCTGGCTATACATAGGCTGCAGTCTATTTCAGATTGATAACTCTTTTAAAGAGCATAGTGTTGCTGAATATGTAAGATGCTGATGTGTCGTGTTCTCCCATTCTGTCCTCGCCTGCGCATTTTCTTTGAACCGTCACTCAAGAATATCCTTGAAAAGAGGTTGCATGAGGCGCCCTCGTTTATTGCCTTTGCAATGAAAGCCTATTGTTCATTCTCTAGACTCATTCGGTTTGGTAGATATGAATTTGAGCTACCACTCAACGAGACTGCATGAAATTCTATTGTCTTCGTCAAGGTCTCTTCAAAAGGTCTCTTCTTCTGAAGACAAACTCTTAAAGCGAAAGCATAAAATTGACTCGTGAGAAGCTGAACATGGCCGCCTGTCTTGCCGTCGTATCTTCACTGATCATGTTGCAAAACTATCATGTAAAACCTGTACCGTGTGTCTCGCTCACTTCATTTATACGACCACCGCTCCCTTGGCAGTGCTGGTGTATACCTACACTGCCATTATGGGGATAAAATGTAAGCCTAGCGTGGCTGATACGTGGTCACAACAATAACTTGACTTGGTCTTCAATTGCGCCCCGATTACGAGGACTAGATTATTAAACTACATGTACGTTCACCCGCATTCAGTAAGATGGCATGAGCCGCACCTCACTGAATGTTAACCTGCGCAGCCTGCACCAAGCTACGTTCACCTGACCCTCTACTTCTAAATGTTCCCGGTGCGACCAGCTATATCGCTAGTTCAACGGCCGAAAGTCGTCGCTTTCACCATCACGTCAGTTAAAAGATAGCACAAAGATTTTTTTCGCCTAACAGTGTTGGATGAAGCATAAAAGGAGCTTCGCCGGGAGGATTAAGCAATGAAGCAAGCATGAATCCTCAATATTAAATATTGCGTGAAACTCGACTGCAAGCATTAGCAGCAATATAGCTGCATTAGCCGTCAGCTTGAGAAACAGACAGGGCTGCTGCTGCATTGCATGTCAATCGAAAGAAACTCGATGGCTACGAGAAGCCCCAGAACGGCGGAACTGTGCGTTCCATGCATTGACGTAATAATAGCAATGGCGGCAATGCTTTTTGTGTGACCTTTGCTGGTTTCGAATGCTGGTCGATCAAACATCTTTGCACCAAGGCCAAAAAGTACTTAAAGCTTGAAACAAAGGAGACTAATAAAATCTTTACAGCGTGAGACATTGAGAAATAAAAGACTAATCTGCCGTAAGCACGATGTGCACTTGGAACACGCCGTAAGTTCCGTGGCTTCGTACAGTCCAATGGGGTTTGCGTTGAAACAGTCAGTGTAGAAAGCAGCGGAAATCAGTCAGATGGGACAAATATTGCGCATAACCAACGCAGCCATCATGTTAGCCTCCCGTTTACTTAGTGGCAAGAAATATAATATATTCTGACATACTGACGTTACAACACGTAGGAGGGGAAGGGGGTTGTGAAACGGTAAAAATTCTTGGATCCTGTTGCTCGTGGTCTCACTATTAAGCAAGACTGATGGACACAGCAAACAAAAGAAAAAAAAATGTGGTACCGTGTAACACACCGGTAACTGGCAACCTGTAGACCTATAAGGTATTGCCAGAAATGGAATAACTCCGCCATATTAATTTGGCAGGGCTGCGGATGGCCAACAGACCGTGGGATAGGGGAATTGCATCGTTCACAACTGAGAATGGTGGTCCGTAATCTCATATGATTGAAACCCAGCCCATCATATCCAAGGGTATAGCGACAAAAACAGCTCCACACGTGGGCACTTTCACTTTGGAATGGGCAGTATATACAAGTACCATGACGTCATGCACCTAACGCACATCACCTTGACGACGCAATCGCAAGAACGTCGTAACAGGATCTTGAGAGTGACCCTGAAGAGATGCCTCTCTCTGAGACCTCTATAGACATCAACACTGCAACTGTTTAGGCTAACAATGATAAATGGTAAATTGTGACACACGCTGTCAGTGCGCATAAAAATTATACCTATGCATTGATCGGACATTTAAGGTGCCCTCCCCTCTATTTTACCTCCATTACCACCGAGGCAACACGTAGTTCATGTCAAGTAATTATACATTCTGAATGAAGGTTTATTGCTCAAACTGAGCGGTGAACAAAAATTCTCTTTTTAGTAACGTTTATTCCTACGGAGCGTTTTCTTCGAACAGCCACTGTTTACTGCTGCGCGTTTGTATGCACATCTTTAATAAAAATTTCCGCCATGGCTGGGTTTCAATCCAGTGACCTTCTGATGAACATCTTAGTGCCAACGCCACCGGACCACCATGGCGGGGCCGAACATTACGCTATTCACTCCTCATATTACTGGGTAAGAATACTGCTGGCGGGGCCGCACATTACGCTATTCACTCCTCATAATACTGGGTAAGAATACTGCGCATGTGCTTCTGCCATACCCACATAAATGCAGATAAATGTCTCACACTTGCGACACATGAATTTGTTTTTCTGCATTTTTGCGACGGCATGCCTTATTGTGTTGTGTGTGTGTGTGTGTGTGTGTGTGTGTGTGTGTGTGTGTGTGTGTGTGTGTGTAGATGGTGACGGCGCAATTCCATGATGTACGCTAGCCATTGGAGGATACTGCCTCCGAGAACAATTGTTGTTGTTCTTATATCGTTTATTTCGTTCCACTTAAATTTTCTATCTAATGGTAGCTTGGCAGACAAGGTCTGGTGCTGTAAAGACTTGACGACGCGGCTCCGATTCCCAATGGCGGTGAGGCGAAATTGAAGAACTGTTTCCATATATTTTGTAGCAAGAGTAAAGAACGCCCTAGTACCTGGACTTGGTTGTCCATGTAGTGGGACACCCAGAAACCCGCATTGCTTGTCACATTATGCTTCACATGCCATAATATATTTTTAGGTTACATATTTATGCTACCTGCCACAGTTTGCTTCCTTTTCGTTTTTTATCTTTTCACACTTGTTATAGCACGATACTAAATATAGCATATTGGGGCGCCATTAGCCCTGCCACCTGATAGAAGCAAGGCTAATAATACAAATGAATTGCTCTGTGTGCAAGTCAGTACACCGCTGATTTAATATTCTTTAACATACAAGGCACTGTGGCATCATGGGCAACGAGCGGCCGATGCAGCTGCTCGATCTGCTCAAGGCGAGGGCTTGCAACATCCCATACCACTGTCATGAGCAGACGAAGCCTCAATAATTCGTGCCCTTGCAGATGAAGAAGAAAGAGTAATGGAACACACTGAGTTTGAAACAGACACGTCTGTATTGACTGGACTCTACACTTCTACATCTACCTTTATCTGGAATCTCGAGACCACAGTTCCTTGCCGGCTGTAGCCCGGTGTTCCTTTTACAAAATATTTTTCTTTCAGAATCGGCGTGTCCGATAGCGCTGATCTCAGTCGCTGTGACACTGAGGAAACTATAGAACATGTTCTTTGCCGTTGGACTCGCTACAGCGAGCACAGACTGTCATTAGCGCCCGCGCTTGCCCGTCCTGATAACTGACTATATTAATATGACTGTATAGTATGACTATATTAGAATGCTGCTCAAAAGTGACTTAGCACGAAATTCGGTCATAGCTTTGCTGGCGTTTCCTCGTGGCACTGGCTTGAGTTAGACTGTAATACCGCTTTTAACCCTTTCTCCCCCTTTTTTCATTTTGTTTCCCTAATCTGTCCCTTTTTATTTCCGTTTTCCCATCCATTATGACAGGGTAGCAAACCGGAAGTCATTTGCTGGTTAACCTCCCTGCCTTTCATTCTTATTAATCTCTCTTTCCTTTAACAGAAATAAAATATAGTCGCCTTTGTGGCAAAGGCATTTGGCTCCATTCTAACCGAAATGCATTTTAGCATTAAGCAAACGCTGTATACTTCCCTAATTCATTAAGCGCCATGCGTCGTCAGCGATACCTGATAATTAGATCCAGGACAGGCACAGTTATTTTCTGTGATGGAATATATATTTCAGAGACTAAGCAAGCAGTACTTACAATATTCTTGGCCGCCTACGAATACGTAGAGTATGGCGGCCACAAAAACTGTTATGCAGAGCATCCTGCTTTGCTTAACGCAATCTGGACGGGTTCAACTTGTCTGAGCTCTGACAACCAAGAACCATGTGCGTTGCAAGAACATAAATGCATTGTTCTTTTGACAAGTGCGTTCTTCAAACCGAGATGATAGTTTCCTGAAGATCTCATGCACAGGTATTATAAACAGGTTAAGATGAGCGACTTTGTGAAAACATTTCGAAGTGGTATAATTTTAACCGCTCAACGAGGACAAAAAACACAAAGCAACCTAGTGTAAGGGACTCTTTCCTCGTTTTTTGTATTTTATTACAGTAGGGTCGAACATAGTTTTCTCAATGGACCGCCAATCTGAGAAACTTGCAAGGGGGTCACTGGATGGGTTTTGGGATGTTAGGGCACTCGAAGTTAGCCTAAATAAAACCGTTAATAAGCTGAAGGCTAAGAACGATCATAATAAATATGTCGCGATGGCATAAATTACCGAATCATTTCTCATTACAAATTTTTTGGTGCTTGTATGGACGCTCCCCTGCAGGAAATCCTCGACATTATTTGATTGCCTGATAACTTGGGCCCGCTATATAGGATAATACGTTTGTATAGGACCAAGCATGCGCTGTTTTGTCAAGTAATGTCATCTCCGGATTCATAAATAAAATATTCTCTCTCTCTCTCTCAAATGATGTGTTCAACGACAAAGTATGCGATACTCATTTAGTTTGCGGCCTGTGCATCATACATCAGTGGATTAAAACATTAACAAATGATATTCAAATGACTTCTGATGGCTGTGCAAAAACAGGTTGTTTGTCACATATTGCGAGAAAATGCGACGCATTATTTTTAATAGTGAGCGATGAGGATCGTGATTTTCTTAGAGAATCCATTGAGGGGAAAAAATCAACATTTATTCCGTCATCCCTCTTCTCCGTATTATCTGAATTCAAATCGTCATCACCATGTCGGCCAACCGAAATGTTTTCCCAGGCGAAATCGAATGGTCTTCCTGTTCATTGGATCTACGAATTCTCTATGAACAAAAAGTTCACTTAAAGGGTCCCTGAAACGTTTTTTTGACATTGCGTCACTGATTAGGCAACACAATTGCGAAATCATTCACACCATAAATAAAGCGAATCACAGTGCGCTAAGGCAGCTATGGGCTTATTTCTGTCGCCTTCCTCCTTACCACTGCTGTTCCTCCTCAACTCAATCTGCTGCGGAGTGCGCGCTAGCGACGACAGCGCCTCCCGCGTCAGCCGCTCTGCCGAGCCTCCCGTAGTGACATAGCGCCCCGATATCCTCACTGAGGTCGCCCGCCTCGGCAGTGCTAGCCTCTGTAATAGAGCGCCGGCGACTCGTGTGACGCCGCCAGATGCCGCGATGATACCGTTGGCTGAAACGAAGGAGTACGTTGTAGAAGCACGTTGTTCGCAGCTAGGTTTTGAAAATTACGTGCACGTCACTTGGGTCGGGGCCAATCAGCGACCTCTCATTCGATCGCTCGATGACAGGGGCGTTTGAAAACGCTTTTTGGCGAGCCGCTGCGACCTTTTGCGATACCCGTGTTCAAAACCTTATTGTAAATTACACACTTTACGCACAGCGCTAAAATCTGTCCTGTAATGGTCCTAGTGACCCGCTCTACCGGATCACGATGTTTGCACAAAATCGTCAAAACCGTTTCAGGGTCCCTTTAAACGACTTGAGCATGCTGTTGTCAATTATGTTAGCTTTTAAGCCAACATAGCCTGTGAGGTCCGTAGTACACGAATTTGCGGCACCATCAGCGCCAGCCAAAACATTTTCCACATCTGAAGTCAACGGCTCGTCCTGCTCATGGGATCCTCAAAAAATATTCGAAGAAATCCTTATACATAGGTACACTGCTTGACGAATGTGTTTTGTTTTTAACCCAATGTAACTCGGGAGGTACTTGCGGCAAACAATGCGGCATAGTTTTGCACTCCATTGAAAATGGTTGAACGCATGCAGTGTTATGTTTGGGGCCTGAAAATATGAAGAGCGGCTAGGCTTTCTTTCTTGCACAGAATTCCGAAGAGTAGAAAATCGTCCATCGCTTCCATGGTGCACCAACCTAATGACGGTTTCCTTTGAACTTCTCACACCAGTAGATTATTAGTGAAGGTATTGCCTCTTTACCTTATTTACTCCATTTTCAACTTGTTTTCCAGACTTTCTCAATGCAAGTTACATATATCCTAACAGCGAAGATACTCTTCAGGCTTCTGCTATCAGTTAAGTGGAGCCGTACCATGCATCTCATTTTCCTTTCAAGCTGTAGCAGGTTTCCACGAGTGGAAACATTTCAAAGACCACATCCTATAAACCTGATATAGGCTTATACCTTGTGATCGAAACATAAGGAAAACATTGCGCACGTACGTTCGTGAATTCTGCTGCCAATGTTTGTTCATGTTGGATCATGATTAATTAAAAGTCTTTCGTTCACCTCTTGCCACTGCACTGCAACCTAAATTATCTTAATGAAGCAGCTCATAAAACCAGGTGGGCTCAAGAAGCACTTGCCAGAACACGATGCTCGTACTGGGTATCTTACTTGCACACCGCCCGCAGTGAAATTTTTTGTAGTGGTCGCCAAACCGCATCATGTTCAATCCTGCTGACAGATATGCAGCATTCAAATTAAAACTGCGCAGAGCACCGAATAAACTTTAACCAACCTTATGTTGTTTCACAAATTATGTTATTTTATGTTATGCATAAATTATGTTATGCATAAATTGTGTGACTTCCTATGCTCATTGTCGATATCTTTGGCTCTTATGGGACCATAGGAAACACAGGCCCCATGGAAGATTTATGAGAATTGCGAAGTTATGCGGCCGTTGTAATGATTGCTTTAGTGAAGGAGATACTGTCGTGATTAGTTGAAAAAAGGAATGCACCTTTTACAAGCTCTTCGGGGATATTCAGTCATCATCAAGATCTCCATTCTCATGAATGAACACAAACGATAAATGATATTGTGTA
The DNA here is from genome assembly GCA_013339685.2 of Hyalomma asiaticum. Taxonomy (NCBI): domain Eukaryota; kingdom Metazoa; phylum Arthropoda; class Arachnida; order Ixodida; family Ixodidae; genus Hyalomma; species Hyalomma asiaticum. The sequence goes on along the minus strand of CM023488.1, from coordinate 29,851,529 downwards.
AGGCACATGGCGACCAGGTAGGTAGGGTAGGTAGGATACGTAGTAAACTTTATTGAGGTCGGGAAAAATCTTCACCCAGTTTTTACATGGGCAAAACAGCGGGAAGCTCCCACATTGGTTCGAAAAGTCAGAGCGTCCCTGTTGCATTGAGGCCCACCGAGTGGAATAAAAGAACACAATTCGAAATTCTATTCCGAAACTGCACTTAGTAGCGTCATAACAGGAACGCGACAATATATTAGGTGGTTCGAATAATGAGCTTCATTTTCTTTATCCACGCAGTGATAGTGTTGCATTATGCTCACGCCTGGAAAGATGACGGCTTGGTCATTCTTCTACAAGCAATTTCCCATGTGAAGCAGCTGAAAAGTGGTTTTTATTTTCACAGTGTTTTCATGTTCATTCAGTGAGCGCTTTTCTTTCATAAGGTCTGCTATAAGAATTTCGTCGAAATTAACCTGCGGCACAGGTGACTAAAGAATGCTGACGCCCCTTGTCTTGTCGCATGCTTCAGAAGAGAAACTGAATGACCTTTCCAAAGCTGCTTTATAGATAAAAACAAATTAGGTCTCTTTAAAAAGTTCGATTTCCCAATAAAAATTTGATGGGAACGATTCCTAAGTTACCAAACGTTTTGCACCTAGTGACACTCGCCCGTGAACAAGGCACTGCAAACGCTAGTGGCTTGTCAAACGCTTTCTTGCAGAGGGAAATAAATGGTACACTGACGGTAGCAATTTAGTTGGTGTAGGGAATGTGTTTGTCTGTATTCTTATTATGAGACGTGTGTTGTTGGATATGCCCCAATGCCGGACTGCCGGACTAGGCAGCCCACCCATACGCTCATCGTTTTGTGCAAATAAAGACGTTTTCATTTAATCTATGCCGGTAGCAACGTAATTACTTAGCTGGTGTAATATGCGCCTCTTATTCAGTGTAATTTTATGATCAGCTATAAACAGCGTAAACAATACCACCAAGAGAAATGTCAGATAAGAGGCCCGAAAGGGAAGTCCGTCATACGCAAAGTACATATGTATCCGCGCGCGTCTCTCTGTGTGTGTATGTGTGCGTGTGTGTGTGCATGTGTGTGTGTTCGCGTGTTTGTGCGTGCACGGACCGCATTACGCTAATGAGCCATTGCCCCGGTGTATTTCACACGCGCTGCAGTTCTTCGGCACACCTGTCTGACGCAGCCACCTTGGCAGAAGCCCGGCTGCGTCCCTTGTTGCGGTTTCACACACTACTTACTGAAGCTCTACCTGAATGTATATGTAAACCAGTCCGTTAAATCAATTTGCTTCGCTATGATTATAATTTTGTCTGCCACTGCGGTGCCTGCTGAATTTCAACTTAACGTGCTAATTGCTCAGCGGGAGAAAGCACTTGTAAAAAAGTAGAAGAAAGAGAGAGCAGTAGCAAAAAAATCACTCTTTGCGATGTTGTAGCTTTTATTGAAATAGGTAAATTTTCTTACTGCTTATATTGGAAAAAGCTACATATGGAACCCCATGAATGCACCAAGACCAACGAAAGTTATTTGAAAGAAATTATTCCTTTTATAATCTTGTCAAAGACTCCCTTGCATTCTGGTCATTAAGTTACGTTGCGTGAAGAGTTGCGACACTGACGATGAACGACAACAAAACTCTTAAAGTCAATTCGTGTATAAAAAGGGAAAGGCGAATTGACAGCTACCAGTACCATAAAGTGCTATCAAGCAATTTTGAGACGGGGTGGAAAAACGTAGGGAGTACAGACATAGAAGGGAGTTGGGACGCAGTTGTAATTATTTTGATAATTCGCTTTATTGAACACCGTATACTAATATTTAACGACTCAAAGGCGGCTTGTTAATGGATTTTCGAAATAGTTGCCGAGAACTGTTTCAGTCTACTGCGCACGTAGCTGTAAGATTGAAAGCGAGCACTCCATTGGTCTTTGGCAAATTATGCAAGGAACGACGGTTGGCCTCAGCACTGCCGGCATGGCGGCCTGCTGGTGGTAGAATAGGTGAACGTACTGCACGGTACGCCTTGAACAATGCATGGTGTGCCACCGCTGTATCCACTATTCCCACCTGTTACGACTACAGTCGACCCTACGACGTTACCGGGAGTGTACACTGACCCTCCATTCCCAACTGTCGAGTGTCCTGTGTTATATGTGTACGAGCCACCTGTGTACCCTGCGTTGCTAGGTGGATGATACTGTGGTGTAGTCGGCATTGTTGGCCCTTGCTGGAACGGCTTGCCTCCTCCTGTTTGATACGTTGTACCTTGTGATGATGTGCTTTGTGGGAATCCCAATGATGGCGAAGACCCCTGTACTGAAGTAACGTCGGATGGTGTTCCTTCTTGTGGACGGCTTCCATGCCCGCCTTGGGGATATTGAGGAGTGCCTTGAGGAGCTGTTCCTGGCGCATTCACAAAAAGCCCACCACTACCAGTACCATGTACAGCGGTGTCACGCGATGGCCCATGCTGTGGGAACGATCCTTCAGCACCAGGCGGGGGATTGCCTGTTCCAGGTCCTGGAAGTTGACTTGACGGTTGACTGCCACCGCTTGATGTTCCAAACGAGCCTCCACCACCGCCTACGCTCCCTGTTGTTGTTGGCGGGAACGGCGTCGACAGTGGTGCGTATCTGTAGCAATCTTGTTGGGGCACGCAGATCAGGAGTCCGTCCTGCTCAGCCTCGGCATAACCTTCGTTGCAGACGCATCCTCCCCTCCGGCAAATCGTGACGCAGTTTCCTGGATGACGTTGACCGCACTTGGGAGCGCATGTGGACAGGCAGGGCTTGTACCTCGAGTTATCAGGGCACTTTGGAGGGCACTCGTTGATCTTGACACAATATTTCTTGCTTCGTGTCCTGCGGTATGAAAAAATACTGAAGTAAGTTCAAAGCCATGCGGACATCATCTTTGGTTTTAGGTAGTTGTTTTTTTTTTCTGGTCGGTTTGGGCACCAAATTGAGCAAGAAAAATAGAAGCAGCGCTGTCAACATGAGAACACTATTAGCAGTACGAATGACGCCAAGTGGTAATAAGACAAGGAGCGCTTGGAGACGCAACATTTGCTGGCTAGGGGAGAAAAGGCTTCGTCATGCAGACTGATACTAACGGTGAAGCATTCTTGTGAATCGCTATATGCCTTGGGGGGCTATCGGAGATCGGGTGTTCGCTCGAGAACGCTTTCCGAACACTGACGTCAAAAAGTGGGTGGTCCGCGATAGCTTTGAGCAATGCTTTGAGAATGGGAGGAGCGCGGCCGGCGCGGCCAATGGGGAAGCGGCGCGCTCCTCGGATGATGACGTACTCCGTTTGTCGTCTGCTTCTGAAAGCCAAAACGTTTCTCCTGAGAAATTAAGAAATCTGCTCCTTTTAAAAACGGTGCTTTCTTCTTCTCAGACGTAAACACGCTGTTCAGCATCAATATCGTTCTCTGCAGGTTCTCTCAGCGGTGTCGCGGGCGCGAAAAACAAGAAGCGTGCGCGTAAGTGGCGTCATATCTAAATTTCGTGTCGTCGTCTGCTGCTGCCATGTCCTAGAGCTCGCACAAAAACGTGCATCTCGGCCCGCGGGTGCTCAGAGGCAGAGGGAGCTCCTTCTCGCATTTTTGGAGGTGCACCCCAACTGTGAAAGCCCGACAAACTCTTCACTACCGACAGCGCGCTGGAAACTTCCAGGAGCAAAGAACATCAACATGCGCAGCTCTTTTCTCTCCGTCGAAATTCCACGGGCTCTTTGGCACCCGATTTCCGATCTCTTGACCATTCCCTCGCCTGGAGCATGGGACACCGTTCACCGCGACTCAAGCCTGGAAAACAACTCCAGCTATCAGACGAGCAGATGAGGTGGCGGGGAGGATTTTTTTTTTTTTCCTAAAATAAAGTTGTTCTCTCTCTCTCGGGATCAAGTTCGGCGCACAGCCAACGTACTGTTCGCTTCGACAGGCGAAATTGACGCCGGAATTCACTTCCTGTCAAATCCTCAAATACATCGCGAACCTCCAGCTGCTCCGCGTCCTATTTCAGCGACGACAATACGAGGACTCAGCGCCCAAGTGGACCGCCATTTCCCTCTGTGACGCAACATTGCGCAGCCGCAGCCGCCGTTTCAATCCAAGCGGAGCCGCTGCCGCGGCCGGTGTTCGCAAAGTGTTCGTAAATCGTTCGCAAACCGTTCGCTGAGCGAGCGGCCTCGGGAATCGTTCTCCGCGTAGCAGACGACACGCTCGGTTTGAAAATGATTGACAGGGAACTGACGTCAATTTGACGACACCGAAATCTCGGGGCCCCGGAAGGTTCAACGTTCCACAAGTCGCTACAGGTGGCGAAAAAAACCAGCCGCGGCGCGTCCCATCAAGTTGCGCGTAGAGTGGAACTACTAACCTAGCCCCATATTTTAGTTTGAAATTTTCCTGCTAGGGGCTCTCAATAAGGCCAGAAGGCGTGTGCGTCAAAAAGAAAACAAACATGTTGCATCTAAACAATAATGATGATAGTACATGCAGTGCCATCTCTTGATCGTGTATCTTAGTTTAGGACGCCACCGCTACTTTTATTTTTCGTTGCACTGTCAACGGTACAGTTTCTCTTCTCTAATGTGGTTATAGGTAGGTGTCCCGTGGGCACGCCCCGCGGATGACGACAGCGGAGCGGCGCTGGCCAATCGCGTGCGGCGATTCCGAACGCTCTCGCTAAAATGCCATCTCCGATAGCCCCCTTGGACGGCACTGTGACGGGAATTCACGGCGTTTCTGAGAGGCATTCGCCTATGAGGCCTGTGAGTGACCCGGACACTGGTGTAAATTTGAATTGCAATGTGTTCAATATCATATTAGTTTTATTATTTTCGAGCTAAATATCTGCACCACATAACACGCTAAAGGTGAGGACGAGCTCTGCATTTCGTGCCGTTACTGCGCTCAATCATTTGGATGCAACCCCATACGTCAACAGTAGCGTCTTCTGGCTGCCGTGAAGTTATTGACACGGCTTCACACAAGGTATACTCACATCACACATAGTGAGTTGCTCTGCTGCCTTTTTTATTTATTTACCTGCTAAGAAATGTATGTTAATGACTTATTTTATCAGGTGAAATTGGGGTTTTTGGTTGGTACCTTTTATGAGTCAAACAGAAATGACTTAGTACCGCATTTAGCAGTTCAATCGTTTACAAATAGCTCAATGTGAATACTAGTTGCTGCAGCTTTGACCTCTGAGTTATTTAGATTATCGTGCTAGCTTGAATGCAAAGTTTAGAAGGTTTCCCTAGTTGTACCGTTTCGTCGCACGTGTTTGTCAACTCTTCCAGGAACGTCAAGCCTCATAATAGTAGCTATTACTGGTGTTATTCTTTAAAATATTGCAGCGCAAAGGAACACACGGACAGACAAAGAGCACTATTCTTCGAAAACATACAGTCTCTGTACAAGAACATGCGCAATGTGCGGTGATAATTCGCTTCAAAGATAAAGCCGTGGTCACTTCATTCACGGTAATTGCACACACAAGACAATATAGATGTTTCAGGATTCGGTATGAATTTGTGCGCATTGAGAGAAAGCCAAGTGGCGTGAAAACAAGCAGTCATTTAAGTCCCGTAACATACGCCGTCGATGCACATTTGATGGAACTAGAAGGCATGTATTTAGGGCCGCACTTGTCATCATTCTTGCGAAAAATAAGGCGGTAGGGAAAGACAGACTGACCAAGCACAAGGAGAGACTTCCTACTGGTTGGGTGCTTACGATAGTTTTTTTCATTTGCCAGTTTTGTGGTCCGAGATGCAAGGCAAAACCTATTATAAGATTCAGTGTACTAGTGGCTATTTTAACTAGCTGAAATCTCCGTCAACACAGCTTTTCAGGATGCGCAATACAAAATGTGATGTTGAACAGGACACCAAATACGAGTTGGTACTACGCACAAATAGCCATACATAATAACAACCATAACCTAAAGCTACGCCTACTCACCGTATCAACCCTGGAGGGCAGTCGCAACCAAAGGCACAATCTTTGTTACATGTTGTTCGTATGGGCTCGCCACACATCAAGGGGCATTCCCGCCCGCATACATTATAGTCTTTGTACCAGAAGCACTTGCACTCCTTGCACTCTTTCTTCGTGATGCAATCGCCCCAGGAATTTCGAACCAGTCCAGGCCTGCACACGCACTGACGAAGTTTGTGCAGTATGGAAGGCGGGGTATAACGAGGTCTGCAGAAAAAGTCCGGTCTTGAAGGACCGTTAACCGGCCTTTCCAGGCATCCGCATCGAGGAGAGTTGACTGCACAGGATGCGTCAGGGTAATATTTATAGCTGCGACTGGGAGAGCCATTTCTTGCGTCCTTATACAGAAAGCACGTCACCTAGTTTACCTTTTACAAGTACATTTCAACATGCCTCGATCGCCTGAGACGTAAATCTGTCGCGTCAACTTTCCTGCGTTCTTTTTTAGAAATAAGCTTACATTTAAAAATCTATTTGAACACGTTTTGCTCGCCTCAGAAATAAAACCGTCGCGTCAACAATTTTTATGGTCAATGGCGATGATACATCTCAATACGTACTAAATTGCATAATATTGCAGGCACCGGCAATCATTGATTTTAGGGCAATAATATAACAGAACATTCAAAGATTTCTCATCTTTTACAAAACAATGCATCATTTAAATAATTAATCTCTAACAACTCATTCCTATGAAGATGCAGTGCATGAACTTCACGCAAAGAGACAATCTTTAAGGTAGCGTGAGAATCGAGAATCTTCAATCTCTCTCAAGGCGGCACAAATTTTTCCGGAACGGCAACCCACCCACACACGAAACCCATGTCTGTTTAAATGTGCTTTTCTGCACGTTTTTTCTTGGTAATGAAGGAGAATAGCACAGACAAGTATACTTGACGTTGAGAACGCAGGAAACGTTTATAGGTTCCGATCACTCACCATGGCAGTTCGACTAGCGCGAACACTGATATGCAGTGATATGTTGAACCGAAAAAGACCCTCAACAGACCCACAAAGAAGTCTTTACATAGGCCTAAATTTTATTTGGGCTTAATAAGATTACACCTTAAATACCACCATGCATGCATTCATTGGACGTCATGCCAATCCTAGAGAGGTAAACAGTGAGAAAAAACAGTGCTTACCTTGTTGCTGACCATTTATCACTGCGATGACAATGGAGGATATCGCTATTGCGATAGGGTGTGCGCAGCTCCACATATTGCAGTTTCAATAAGTATGAGGAGCACAATACTTCAAGTCTGCCTAAATCGCGTAGACATGAGCATTGTGCGTCAACTCACTGCTTTTCAAAGTCTATTCTTCAAAGGAGACAAAAGGTATCTGCAGCCTTGCAATTGCCAATTCTGTTCCTTTACTTTTTGTGTACAATTGCACAGCTTTTTGGGTGAATAGTCACAGCGATATAAAACTTTTTTAGTAAACGTTATAGTTACACGAGCTGTAGGCATAAAATGTTCTTGCCCTCTAAGTCTCCAAATCTGGGGCAGCATTTTAAGTGCTTGGACATTCAATGCCGCTGAGAAAGAGGAGAACCCATATTCTTTTACTTATACATATGCTTAAATCTTTCAATCTTGTTCATATCGCTACACGCATGGCGCATTTGAGGAGCTCGGCCGATGCGCGTGGCCACCATCGACGGAGAGAAGAAGAGGAAGCTCGCTCTTGGCTCGGACTCTGAGCGGGAACGGTCTGCTTTGCAACCGCTGCTGATAGCCTGCATATAGCTGCTAGTCGCGGTGCCTGGTCACTCGACGTTCCTGTAACATTGTGGTGGAGGTGGAACGTTCCCCGTCCTCGCCACGGAGCTTCGTAGCGGCCGCACCGTCCAGTTTTCAGCCATGGCTCCCGAGGAGAACCCCTCGTCGCCATCTACAACTGCGCCGTCCACGACAACCTATGTCACGGTTTCCAATCTGCGGGATCCCGGAACATTCTCCGCCCAAGAAGGCGTCGACGTCGACGACTGGCTGAACATGTATGAACGTGTCAGCCGAAGCCACGGTGGGACCCTACCGTAATGCTCGCGAACGTCATCTTCTACTTGGGGGGAACACCACGTGTCTGGTTTGACACAAACGAAGCCGAGATCTCCTGCTGGGAAGCTTTCAAGGCAAAGATTCGCGACCTCTTTGGAAATCCATCAGGTCAGAAACAGATCGCGCGTAAAGAGCTTGCCACCCGTGTCCAATCGGCAACCGAATCCTATGTTGCGTACATCCAGGAGGTCCTTGCGCTTTGCCGAAAAGCAGATGAAACGATGATCGAGGCTGACAAGGTGGGCCACATCCTCAAAGGGATCGCGGACGACGCGTTTAATTTGCTCGTCTACAACAATGTATCTTCTATTGATGCCATTGTTAAAGAATGCCCGCCGGTTTGAGTTGGCCAAAAGTTCGCCGCGCTCGTGCAACAGTTTTCCCCGTGCTGCATAAAACGGCTGCTACATCCTCTTGCGCAGACATCGCTCCCGCGCCCCCCTTTCCATGACAGGCGTGGACTGCGCAGTGTTCGTCGGAACTTGAAGCTGCACTCCAGCCGCATATCACCCTCGCCCACTAGACGGAACCCTTGACCAAGTAGCTCCCTCCGTTTCAGT
>CM023488.1:29793121-29842783 GCA_013339685.2 Hyalomma asiaticum | reverse complement strand
CTGTCATTGCGGGCAATATCCGCCTTTCCGTGAGTTTCACCTGATAGAATGAACGGACACTGGGCCCTCGTCTTCGACGCTCGATTGTCCCTCGGGTGTCCTCCCCTTTGGAGAGACTCATACACGAACATTTAAGCTGAAGGAAGCCCATGTGCGTTGCTTGTACTTAGCATTAGGTGGTTTTATGGGACGATGAGGGCCTCTTCAGGTATCCTCGTTGGAAACCGTTGCCCTATGTCTGGAAATTGTAGTACAATTTAGATGGCGTGAGCTTTTTCACTATTCCTCGTGAAGACCAGCGAGCCTTTCAAATGTCGTTTACTTGCGAAGGCGGGTTGCCAAAACGAACCGACTATGCTGCAGTATGTGTGTTGGACCGGAATACAGAGAAAATTTTATAGCACAGGTATATTGCTTAGGTCGACCAAAAATATCGTGCGAATAATTGTGTGTTGGTGAGCGTGGCTGATACGTGGTCACAACAATAACTTGACTTGGTCTTCAATTGCGCCCCGATTACGAGGACTAGATTATTAAACTACATGTACGTTCACCCGCATTCAGTAAGATGGCATGAGCCGCACCTCACTGAATGTTAACCTGCGCAGCCTGCACCAAGCTACGTTCACCTGACCCTCTACTTCTAAATGTTCCCGGTGCGACCAGCTATATCGCTAGTTCAACGGCCGAAAGTCGTCGCTTTCACCATCACGTCAGTTAAAAGATAGCACAAAGATTTTTTTCGCCTAACAGTGTTGGATGAAGCATAAAAGGAGCTTCGCCGGGAGGATTAAGCAATGAAGCAAGGATGAAGCCTCAATATTAAATATTGCGCGAAACGCGACAGCAAGCTTTAGCAGCAATATAGCTGCATTAGCCGTCAGCTTGAGAAACAGACAGGGCTGCTGCTGCATTGCATGTCAATCGAAAGAAACTCGATGGCTACGAGAAGCCCCAGAACGGCGGAACTGTGCGTTCCATGCATTGACGTAATAATAGCAATGGCGGCAATGCTTTTTGTGTGACCTTTGCTGGTTTCGAATGCTGGTCGATCAAACATCTTTGCACCAAGGCCAAAAAGTACTTAAAGCTTGAAACAAAGGAGACTAATAAAATCTTTACAGCGTGAGACATTGAGAAATAAAAGACTAATCTGCCGTAAGCACGATGTGCACTTGGAACACGCCGTAAGTTCCGTGGCTTCGTACAGTCCAATGGGGTTTGCGTTGAAACAGTCAGTGTAGAAAGCAGCGGAAATCAGTCAGATGGGACAAAATTGCGCATAACCAACGCAGCCATCATGTTAGCCTCCCGTTTACTTAGTGGCAAGAAATATAATATATTCTGACATACTGACGTTACAACACGTAGGAGGAAGGGGGTTGTGAAACGGTAAAAATTCTTGGATCCTGTTGCTCGTGGTCTCACTATTAAGCAAGACTGATGGACACAGCAAACAAAAGAAAAAAAAATGTGGTACCGTGTAACACACCGGTAACTGGCAACCTGTAGACCTATAAGGTATTGCCAGAAATGGAATAACTCCGCCATATTAATTTGGCAGGCTGCGGATGGCCAACAGACCGTGGGATAGGGGAATTGCATCGTTCACAACTGAGAATGGTGGTCCGTAATCTCATATGATTGAAACCCAGCCCACATATCCAAGGTTATAGCGACAAAAACAGCTCCACACGTGGGCACTTTCACTTTGGAATGGGCAGTATATACAAGTACCATGACGTCATGCACCTAACGCACATCACCTTGACGACGCAATCGCAAGAACGTCGTAACAGGATCTTGAGAGTGACCCTGAAGAGATGCCTCTCTCTGAGACCTCTATAGACATCAACACTGCAACTGTTAGGCTAACAATGATAAATGGTAAATTGTGACACACGCTGTCAGTGCGCATAAAAATTATACCTATGCATTGATCGGACATTTAAGGTGCCCTCCCCTCTATTTTACCTCCATTACCACCGAGGCAACACGTAGTTCATGTCAAGTAATTATACATTCTGAATGAAGGTTTATTGCTCAAACTGAGCGGTGAACAAAAATCTCTTTTTAGTAACGTTTATTCCTACGGAGCGTTTTCTTCGAACAGCCACTGTTACTGCTGCGCGTTTGTATGCACATCTTTAATAAAAATTTCCGCCATGGCTGGGTTTCAATCCAGTGACCTTCTGATGAACATCTTAGTGCCAACGCCACCGGACCACCATGGCGGGGCCGAACATTACGCTATTCACTCCTCATATTACTGGTTAAATACTGCTGCGGGGCCGCACATTACGCTATTCACTCCTCATAATACTGGGTAAGAATACTGCGCATGTGCTTCTGCCATACCCACAAATGCAGATAAATGTCTCACACTTGCGACACATGAATTTGTTTTTCTGCATTTTTGCGGTGGCATGCCTTATTGTGTTCTGTTGTGTGTGTGTGTGTGTGTGTGGATGGTGACGGCGCAATTCCATGATGTACGCTAGCAATTGGAGGATATTGCCTCCGAGAGCAATTGTTGTTCTTATCTCGTTTATTTCGTTCCGCTTAAAGTTTCTATCTAATGGTAGCTTGGCGGACAAGGTCTGGTGCTGTAAAGACTTGAAGACGCGGCTCCGATTCCCAATGGCGGTGAGGCGAAATTGAAGAACTGTTTCCATATATTTCGTAGCAAGAGTAAAGAACGCCCTAGTACCTGGACTTGGTTGTCCATGTAGTGGGACACCCAGAACCCGCATTGCTTGTCACATTATGCTTCACTGCCATAATATATTTTAGGTGACATATTTATGCTACCTGCCACAGTTTGCTTCCTTTTCGTTTTTTATCTTTTCACACTTCTTATAGTACGATACTAACTATAGCATATCGGGCGCCATTAGCCCTGCCACTTGAAAGAAGCTGGCTAATAACACAAATGAATTGCTCTGTGTGCAAGTCAGTACACCGCTGAATTAATATTCTTTAACATACAAGGCACTGTGACATCATGGGCAACGAGCGCGCCGATGCAGCTGCTTGATCTGCGCAAGGCGAGGGCTTGCAACATCCCATAACCACTGTCGTGAGCAGACGAAGCCACAAGAATTCGGTGCCCCTGCAGATGAAGAAAGAGTAATGGAACACACCGAGTTTGAACAGCACGGTCTGTATTGACTGGACTCTACACTTCTACATCTACCTTTATCTGGAACCTCGAGACCACAGTTCCTTGCGGCTGTAGCCCTGTGTTCCTCTTACAAATATTTTTCTTTCAGAATCGGCGTGTCCGATAGCGCTGATCTCAGTCACTGTGCATTGAAGAAACTATAGAACATGTTCTTTGCCGTTGGACTCGCTACAGCGAGCACAGACTGTCATTAGCGCCCGCGCTTGCCCGTCCTGATAACTGACTATATTAATATGACTATATAGTATGACTATATTAGAATGCTGCTCAAAAGTGACTTCGCACGAAAGTCGGTCATAGCTTTGCTGGCGTTTCCTCGTGGCACTGGCTTGAGTTAGACTGTACTACCCGCTTTTAACCCTTTCTCCCCCCTTTTTTCATTTGTTTCCCTAATCTGTCCCTTTTTATTTCCGTTTTCCCATCCCATTATGACAGGGTAGCAAACCGGAAGTCATTTGCTGGTTAACCTCCCTGCCTTTCATTCTTATTAATCTCTCTTTCCTTAAACAGAAATGAATATGGTCGGCCTTAGTAGCAAAGGTATTTGGCTCCATTCTAACCGAAATGCATTTTAGCATTAAGCAAACGCTGTATACTTCCCTAATTCATTGAGCGCCATGCGTCGTCAGCGATACCTGATAATTAGATGCAGGACAGGCACAGTATTTTCTGTATGGAATATATATTTCAGAGACTAAGCAAGCAGTAACTACGATATTCTGGCCGCCTACGAATACGTAGAGTATGGCGGCCACAAAAACTGTTATGTAGAGCATCCTGCTTTGCTTAACGCAATCTGGACGGCTTGAACTTGTCTGAGCTCTGACAACCAAGAACCATGTGCGTTGTAAGAACATAAATGCATTGTTCTTTTGACAAGTGCGTTCTTCAAACCGAGATGGTAGTTTCCTGAAGATCTGATGCACTGGTATTGTAAACAGGTTAAGATGAGCGATTTTGTGAAAACATTTCGAAGTGGTATAATTTTAACCGCTCAACGAGGACAAAAAACACAAAGCAACCAAGTGTAAGGGACTGTTTCCTCGTTTTTCGTATTATATTACAGTAGGGTCGAACATAGTTTTCTCAATGGACCGCCAATCTGAGAAACTTGCAAGGGGGTCACTGGATGGGTTTTGGGATGTTAGGGCGCTCGAAGTTAGCCTAAATAAGACCGTTAATAAGCTGAAGGCTAAGAACGAGCACGATAAATAGCTCGCGATGGCATAAATTACGGAATCATCGCTCACTACAAATTTTTTGGTGCTTGTATGGACGCTCCTCTGCAGGAAATCCTAGACATTATTTCATTGCCTCTTAACTTGGGCCCGCTATATAGGATAATACGCTTGTATAGTACCAAGGATACGTTGTTTTGTCAAATAACGTGTTCAACGAAAAAGTATACGATACTCATTTAGTTTGCGGCCTGTGCATCATACATCAGAGGATTAAAACATTAACAAATGATATTCAAATGACTTCTGATGGCTGTGCAAAAACAGGTTGTTTATCACATATTGCGAGCAAATGCGACGCATTATTTTTAATAGTGAGCGATGAGGATCATTATTTTCTTAGGGAAGCGATTGAGGAAAAAATAATCAACATTCATTCTGTCATTCCTCTTCTCCGTATTATCTGACTTCAAATCTTCATCACCATGTCGGCCAACCGAAATATTTTTCCAGGCGAAATCGAGTGGTCATCCTGTTCATTGGATCTACGAATGCTCTATGAACAAAAAAGTTCACTTAATTCTGTCGCCTTCCTCCTTACCACTGCTGTTCCTCCTCAACTCGATCTGCTGCGGAGTGCGCGCTAGCGACGACAGCGCCTCCCGCGTCAGCCGCTCTGCCGAGCCTCCCGTAGTGACATAGCGCCCCGATATCCTCACTGAGGTCGCCCGCCTCGGCAGTGCTAGCCTCTGTAATAGAGCGCCGGCGACTCGTGTGACGCCGCCAGATGCCGCGATGATACCGTTGGCTGAAACGAAGGAGTACGTTGTAGAAGCACGTTGTTCGCAGCTAGGTTTTGAAAATTACGTGCACGTCACTTGGGTCGGGGCCAATCAGCGACCTCTCATTCGATCGCTCGATGACAGGGGCGTTGAAAACGCTTTTTGGCGAGCCGCTGCGACCTTTTGCGATACCGCGTGTTCAAAACCTTATTGTAAATTACACACTTTACGCACAGCGCTAAAATCTGTCCTGTAATGGTCCTAGTGACCCGCTCTACCGGATCACCATGTTTGCACAATTCTGTTGTCAATTATGCCTAGCTTTTAATCCAATTAACCTGTGAGGTCCGTAGTATACGAATTTGCGGCACCATCACCGCCAGCCAAACATTTTCCACATCTGAAGTCAATGGCTCATCCTGTTTATGGGATCTGAAAAAAATCTTTGAAGAAAGCCTTATACATAGGTATAGCGCTTGACGAATTTGTTTAATTTTTAACCCAATATAACTCGGGAGGTACTTGCGGCGAACAATGCGACATAGTTTTGCACTCCATTGAAAATGGTTGAACGCATGCAATGTTATGTTTGGGGCCTGAAAATATGAAGTTATAATCAGAAGAGCGGCTACGCTTTCTTTCTTGCACAGAACTGCGAAGAGTAGAAAATAGTCAAGCGCTTCAATGGTGCACCCACCTAATGACGGTCTCCTTTGAACTTCTCACACCAGTAGATTATTAGTGAAGGTATTGCCTCTTTACCTTATTTACTCCATTTTCAACTTGTTTTCCTGACTTTCTCAATGCAAGTTACATATATCCTAACACCGAAGATACTCTTCAGGCTTCTGCTATCTTTTAAGTGGAGCCGTACCATGCATCCCATTTTCTTTTCAAGCTGTAGCAGGTTTCGACAAGTGGATAGATCTGAAAGACCACATCCTATAAATCTGTTATACGTTATGGTCAAAATATAAGCAAAATATTGCGCACTAACGTTCGTGAAGCACCAGTGCTGCTTACATGGCAAGTTCTGCTCCCAATGTTCGTTCATGGTGGATCATGATTAATTAAAAGTCTTTCGTTCATCGCTTGCCCCTGCACTGCAACCTAAATTATCTTAATGAAGCACCTCATAAAACCAGGTGGGCTCAAGAAGCATTTGCCAGAGCCTGATGCTCGTACAGGGCATCTTACTTGCACATCGCCTGCAGTGAAACTTTTTGTTGTGGTCGCCAAACCGCATCATTGTTCAATCCTGCTGATAGACATGCAGCATTCAAATTAAAACTGCGCAGAGCACTGAATAACCTTTAACCAACATTTATGTTGTTCCACAAATTATGTTATTTTCTCGCATAAATTGTGTGACTTCCTCTGGTCATTGTCGATATCGTTGGCTCTTATGGGATCATAGGAAGCACAGGCCCCATGGAAAGTTTATGAGAATTACGAAGTTATGCGGCCGTTGTAATGATTGCTTTAGTGAAGGAGATACTGTCGTGATTAGTTGAAAAAAGGAATGCACCTTTTACAAGCTCTTCGGGGATATTCATTCATCATCAAGATCTCCATTCTCATGAATGAACACAAACAATAAATGATATTGTGTAAGGCACATGGCGACCAGGTACGTAGGGTAGGTAGGATACGTAGTAAACTTTATTGAGGTCGGGAAAAATCTTCACCCCTTTTTTACATGGCAAAACAGCGGGCAGCTCCCACATTGGTTCGAAAAGTCCGAGCGTCCCCGTTGCATTGAGGCCCACCGAGTGGAATAAAAAAACACAATTCGAAATTCTATTCCGAAACTGCACTTAGTAGCGTCATAACAGGAACGCGACAATATATTATGCGGTTCGAATAATGAGCTTCATTTTCTTTATCCACGCAGTGATAGTGTTGCATTATGCTCACGCCTGGAAAGATGAGAGCTTGGTCATTCTTCTACAAGCGATTTCCCATGTGCAGCAGCTGAAAAGTGGTTTTTATTTTCACAGTGTTTTCATGTTCATTCAGTGAGCGCTTTGCTTTCATAAGGTCTGCTACACGAATTTCGTCGAAATTAACCCGCGGCACAGGTGACTAAAGAATGCTGACGCCCCTTGTCTTGTCGCATGCTTCATAAGAGAAACTAAATGACCTTTCCAAAGCTGCTTTATAGATAAACACAAATTAGGTCTCTTTAAAAAGTTCGATTTCCCAATAAAAAGTTGATGGGAACGATTCCTAAGTTATCAAACGTTTTGCACCTAGTGACACTCGCCCGTGAACAAGGTACTGCAAACGCTAGTGGCTTGCCAAACGCCTTCTTTCAGAGGGAAATAAATGGTACACTGACGGTAGCAATTTAGTTGGTGTAGGGAACGTGTTTGTCGGTATTCTTATTAGGAAACTTGGGCGTTGTTGGATATGCGGGAATGCCGGACTGTCGGACTAGGCAGCCCACCCATATGCTCATCGTTTCGCGCAAATAAAGACGTTTTCATTTAATCTATGCCGGTAGCAACGTAATTACTGAGCTGGTTGAATATGCGACTCTTATTCAGTGTAATTTTGTCATCTACTATAAACAGCGTAAACAATACTACCAAGAGAAATGTCAGATAAGGGGCCCGGAAGGGAAGTCCGTCATACGCAAAGTACATATGTATCCGCTCTCGTCTCTTTTTGTGTGTGTTCGTGCGTGTGTGTGCATGTGTGTGTGTTCGCGTGTTTGTGCGTGCACGGACCGCATTATGCTAATGAGCCATTGCCCCGGTGCATTTCACACGCGCTGCAGTTCTTGGGCACACCTGTCTGACGCAGCCACCTTGGCAGAAGCCCGGCTGCGTTCCTTGTTGCGGTTTCGCACACTACTTACTGATGCTCTACTTTAATGTATATGTAAAACAGTCTGTTAAACCAATTTGCTAGGCTATGATTATAATTTTGTCTGTCACTGCGGTGTCTGCTGAATTTCAACTTAACGTGCTAATTGCTCAGCGTCGGAAAGAACTTGCAAAAAAGTAGAGGAAAGAGAGAGGAGTTGTAGCTTTTATTGGAATAGGTAAATTTTCTTACTGCTTATATTTGAAAAAGCTACATATGGAACCCCATGAATGCACCAAGACCAACGAAAGTTATTTGAAAGAAATTATTCCTTTTATAATCTTGTCAAAGACTCCCTTGCATTCTGGTCATTAAGTTACGTTGCGTGAAGAGTTGCGACACTGACGATGAACGACAACAAAACTCTTAAAGTCAATTCGTGTATAAAAAGGGAAAGGCGAATTGACAGCTACCAGTACCATAAAGTGCTATCAAGCAATTTTGAGACGGGGTGGAAAAACGTAGGGAGTACAGACATAGAAGGGAGTTGGAACGCAGTTGTAATTATTTTGATAATTCGCTTTATTGAACACCGTATACTAATATTTAACGACTCAAAGGCGGCTTGTTAATGGATTTTCGAAATAGTTGCCGAGAACTGTTTCAGTCTACTGCGCACGTAGCTGTAAGATTGAAAGCGAGCACTTCATTGGTCTTTGGCAAATTATGCAAGGAACGACGGTTGGCCTCAGCACTGCGGGCATGGCGGCCTGCTGGTGGTAGAATAGGTGAACGTACTGCACGGTACGCCTTGAACAATGCATGGTGTGCCACCGCTGTATCCACTATTCCCACCTGTTACGACTACAGTCGACCCTACGACGTTACCGGGAGTGTACACTGACCCTCCATTCCCAACTGTCGAGTGTCCTGTGTTATATGTGTACGAGCCACCTGTGTACCCTGCGTTGCTAGGTGGATGATACTGTGGTGTAGTCGGCATTGTTGGCCCTTGCTGGAACGGCTTGCCTCCTCCTGTTTGATACGTTGTACCTTGTGATGATGTGCTTTGTGGGAATCCCAATGATGGCGAAGACCTCTGTACTGAGGTAACGCCGGATGGTGTGCCTTCTTGTGGACGGTTTCCATGCCCGCCTTGGGGATATTGAGGAGTGCCTTGAGGAGCTGTTCCTGGCGCGTTCACAAAAAGCCCACCACCGCCAGTGCCATGTACAGCGGTGTCACGCGATGGCCCATGCTGTGGGAACGATCCTTCAGCACCAGGCGGGGGATCGCCTGTGCCAGGTCCTGGAAGTGGACCTGACGGTTGACTGACACCGCTTGATGTGCCAAACGAGACTCCACCACCGCCTACGCTCCCTGTTGTTGTTGGCGGGAACGGCGTCGACAGTGGTGCGTATCGGGAGCAATCTTGTTGGGGCACGCAGATCAGGAGTCCGTCCTGCTCAGCCTCGGCATAACCTTCGTTGCAGACGCATCCTCCCCTCCGGCAAATCGTGACGCAGTTTCCTGGATGACGTTGACCGCACTTGGGAGCACATGTGGACAAGCAGGGCTTGTACCTCGAGTTATCAGGGCACTTTGGAGGGCACTCGTTGATCTTGACACAATATTTCTTGCTTCGTGTCCTGCGGTATGAAAAAATACTGAAGTTAGTTCAAAGCCATGCGGACATTCATCTTGGTTTTAGGTAGTTGTTCTTTTCCGG
Source organism: Hyalomma asiaticum (assembly GCA_013339685.2). Lineage (NCBI taxonomy): Eukaryota > Metazoa > Arthropoda > Arachnida > Ixodida > Ixodidae > Hyalomma > Hyalomma asiaticum. The sequence continues at coordinate 29,833,099 of CM023488.1, read as the reverse complement.
TCGGTTTGGGCACCAATTGAGCAAGAAAAATAGAAGCAGCGCTGTCAACATGAGAACACTATTAGCAGTGTGAATGACGCCAAGTGGTAATAAGACAAGGAGCGCTTGAAGACGCAACATTTGCTGGCTAGGGGAGAAAAGGCTTCGTCATGCAGACTGATACTAACGGTGAAGCATTCTTGTGAATCGCTATCTCGAGAACGCTTTCCGAACACTGACTTCAAAAAGTGGGTGGTCCGCGATAGCTTTGAGCAATGCTTTGAGAATGGGAGGAGCGCGGCCGGCGCGGCCAATGGGGAAGCGGCGCGCTCCTCGGATGATGACGTACTCCGTTTGTCGTCTGCTTCTGAAAGCCAAAACGTTTCTCCTGAGAAATTAAAAAATCTGCTCCTTTTAAAAACGGTGCTTTCTTCTTCTCAGACGTAAACACCTGTTCAGCATCAATATCGTTCTCTGCAGGTTCGCTAAGCGGTGTCGCGGGCGCGAAAAACAAGAAGCGTGCGCGTAAGTGGCGTCATATCTAAATTTCGTGTCGTCGTCTGCTGCTGCCATGTCCTAGAGCTCGCACAAAAACGTGCATCTCGGCCCGCGGGTGCTCAGAGGCAGAGGGAGCTCCTTCTCGCATTTTTGGAGGTGCACCCCAACTGTGAAAGCCCGACAAACTCTTCACTACCGACAGCGCGCTGGAAACTTCCAGGAGCAAAGAACATCAACATGCGCAGCTCTTTTCTCTCCGTCGAAATTCCACGGGCTCTTTGGCACCCGATTTCCGATCTCTTGACCATTCCCTCGCCTGGAGCATGGGACACCGTTCACCGCGACTCAAGCCTGGAAAACAACTCCAGCTATCAGACGAGCAGATGAGGTGGCGGGGAGGATTTTTTTTTTTTTCCTAAAATAAAGTGTTCTCTCTCTCTCGGGATCAAGTTCGGCGCACAGCCACGTACTGTTCGCTTCGACAGGCGAAATTGACGCCGAATTCACTTCCTGTCAAATCCTCAAATACATCGCGAACCTCCAGCTGCTCCGCGTCCTATTTCAGCGACGACAATACGAGGACTCAGCGCCCAAGTGGACCGCCATTTCCCTCTGTGACGCAACATTGCGCAGCCGCAGCCGCCGTTTCAATCCAAGCGGAGCCGCTGCCGCGGCCGGTGTTCGCAAGTGTTCGTAAATCGTTCGCAAACCGTTCGCTGAGCGAGCGGCCTCGGGAATCGTTCTCCGCGTAGCAGACGACACGCTCGGTTTGAAAATGATTGACAGGGAACTGACGTCAATTTGACGACACCGAAATCTCGGGGCCCCGGAAGGTTCAACGTTCCACAAGTCGCTACAGGTGGCGAAAAAAACCAGCCGCGGCGCGTCCCATCAAGTTGCGCGTAGAGTGGAACTACTAACCTAGCCCCATATTTTAGTTTGAAATTTTCCTGCTAGGGGCTCTCAATAAGGCCAGAAGGCGTGTGCGTCAAAAAGAACACAAACATGTTGCATCTAAACAATAATGATGATAGTACATGCAGTGCCATCTCTTGATCGTGTATCTTAGTTTAGGACGCCACCGCTACTTTTATTTTTCGTTGCACTGTCAACGGTACAGTTTCTCTTCTCTAATGTGGTTATAGGTAGGTGTCCCGTGGGCACGCCCCGCGGATGACGACAGCGGAGCGGCGCTGGCCAATCGCGTGCGGCGATTCCGGCACTGTGACGGGAATTCACGGCGTTTCTGAGAGGCATTCGCCTATGAGGCCTGTGAGTGACCCGGACACTGGTGTAGATTTGAATTGCAAAGTGTTCAATATCATATTAGTTTTATTATTTTCGAGCTAAATATCTGCACCACATAACACGCTAAAGGTGAGGACGAGCTCTGTATTTCGTGCCGTTACTGCGCTCAATCATTTGAATGCAACCCCATACGTCAACAGTAGCGTCTTCTGGCTGCCGTGAAGTTATTGACACGGCTTCACACAAGGTATACTCACATCACACATAGTGAGTTGCTCTGCTGCCTTTTTTATTTATTTGCCTGCTAAGAAATGTATGTTAATGACTTATTTTATCAGGTGAAATTGGGGTTTTTGGTTGGTACCTATTATGAGTCAAACAGAAATGACTTAGTACCGCATTTAGCAGTTCAATCGTTCACAAATAGCTCAATGTGAATACTAGTTGCTGCAGCTTTGACGTCTGAGTTATTTAGATTATCGTGCTAGCTTGAATGCAAAGTTTAGAAGGTTTCCCTAGTTGTACCATTTCGTCGCACGTGTTTATCAACTCTTCCAGGAACGTCAAGCAAACGCCTCATAATAGTAGCTATTACTGGTGTTATTTTTTAAAATATTGCAGCGCAAAGGAACACACGGACAGACAAAGAGCACTATTCTTCGAAAACATACAGTCTCTGTACAAGAACATGCGCAATGTGCGGTGACAATTCGCTTCAAAGATGAAGCCGTGGTCACTTAATTCACGGTAATTGCACACGGAAGACAATATAGATGTTTCAGGATTCGGTATGAATTTGTGCGCATGGAGAGAAAGCCAAGTGGCGTGAAAACAAGCAGTCATTTAAGTCCCGTAACATACGCCGTCGATCCACATTTGATGGAACTAGAAGGCATGTATTTAGGGCCGCACTTGTCATCATTCTTGCGAAAAATAAGGCGGTAGGGAAAGACAGACTGACCAAGCACAAGGAGAGACTTCCTACTGGTTGGGTGCTTACGATATTTTTTTCATTTGCCAGTTTTGTGGTCCGAGATGCAAGGCAAAACCTATTATAAGATTCAGTGTACTAGTGGCTATTTTAACTAGCTGAAATCTCCGTCAACACAGCTTTTCAGGATGCGCAATACAAAATGTGAGGTTGAGCAGGACACCAAATACGATTTGGTACTACGCACAAGTAGGCATACATAATAACAACCATAACCTAAAGCTACACCTACTCACCGTATCAACCCTGGAGGGCAGTCGCAACCAAAGGCACAATCTTTGTTACATGTTGTTCGTATGGGCTCGCCACACATCAAGGGGCATTCCCGCCCGCACACATTATAGTCTTTGTACCAGAAGCACTTGCACTCCTTGCACTCTTTCTTCGTGATGCAATCGCCCCAGGAATTTCGAACCAGTCCAGGCCTGCACACGCACTGACGAAGTTTGTGCAGTATGGAGGGCGGGGTATAACGAGGTCTGCAGAAAAAGTCCGGTCTTGAAGGACCGTTAACCGGCCTTTCCAGGCATCCGCATCGAGGAGAGTTGACTGCACAGGATGCGTCAGGGTAATATTTATAGCTGCGACTGGGAGAGCCATTTCTTGCGTTCTTATACAGAAAGCACCGTCACCTAGCTTACCTTTTACAAATACTTTTGAACATGCCTCAATCGCCTCAGAGGTAAATCTGTCGCGCCAACTTTCCTGCGTTCTTTATTAGAAATCAGATCACCTAGCTTACATTTAAAAATCTTTTTGAACACGTTTTGCTTGCCTCAGAAATAAAACTGTCGCGTCAACAATTTTTATGGTCAATGACGATGATACATCTCAATACGTACTAAATAGCATAACATTGCAGGCACCGGCAATTATTGATTTTAGGGCAATAATATAACGGAGTATTCGAAGATTTCTCATCTTTTACAAAACATTGCATCATTTGAATAATTAATCTCTAACGACTCATTCCTATGAAGATGCAGTGCATGAACTTCACGCAAAGAGACAATTTTTAAGGTAGCGTGAGAATGGAGAATCTTCAATCTCACTCAAGGCGGAACAAATTTTTCCGGGACGGCAACCTACCCACACACGAAACCCATGTCTGTTTAAATGTGCTTTTCTGCACGTTTTTTCTTGGTAATGAAGGAGAATAGCTCAGACAAGTATACTTGACGTTGAGAACGCAGGAAACGTTTATAGGTTCCGATCACTCACCATGGCAGTTCGACTAGCGCGAACACTGCAGTGATATGTTGAACCGAAAAAGACCCTCAACAGACCCACAAAGAAGTCTTTACGTAGACCTAAATTTTATTTGGGCTTAATAACATTACACCTTAAATACTACCATGCATGCATTCATTGGACGTCATGCCAATCCTAGAGAGGTAAACAGTGAGAAAAAACAGTGCTTACCTTGTTGCTGACCGTTTATCCCTGCGATGACAATGGAGGATATCGCTATTGCGATAGGGTGTGCGCACCTCCACATATTGCAGTTTCAATAAGTATGAGGAGCACAATACTTCAAGTCTGCCTAAATCGCGTAGACATGAGCATTGTGCGTCAACTCACTGCTTTTCAAAGTCTATTCTTCAAAGGAGACAAAAGGTATCTGCAGCCTTGCAATTGCCAATTCTGTTCCTTTACATTTTGTGTACAATTGCACAGCTTTTTGGGTGAATAGTCACAGCGATATAAACCTTTTTTAGTAAACGTTATAGTTACACAAGCTGTAGGCATAAAATGTTCTTGCCCTCTAAGTCTCCAAATCTGGGGCAGCATTTTAAGTGCTTGGACATTCAATGCCGCTGAGAAAGAGGAGAACCCATATTCTTTTACTTATACATATGCTTAAATCTTTCAGTCTTGTTCATATTGAACTGTGGCATGACTAACCAGTGGAAGCAGCCTTGTAATGACGATTAAGATATCGGACATAAACACTGCGAGTTTACGGAAGTCGCAAAAAAATGTTTAACCTTTAATTTCCTCCCTTTTTAATTATGGTTCTCGTGGAGCTTAGTAAGTTCTCGTTTGTAAACTACTATTATGAAAACTGATTTATCTTTATTCCTCTGTATTTTTTAAACGAAAACTAATTGGCCTTCTTTCTACTCATCTCAGCGTAAGTCCCTTGAGGTAGCATCCTCAAAGCCAGAAAAACAAGACGGGAATGTCCCCGGTGGGACGTCCTCAGGGGATGGTGCAGGGACTATGGCTATCCTCAGGACGTTGCCTCAGGAGGCCTACTTGTTCGTGTTCAACAGTAGTGCCAATTAAACATTGAGAAGTAAAAGTGTTCACATTCGGCTTAACAGTGATAAGAAATATTTCGTGAAGAATACCGGCTGCATCTGCTATTGGTACAAGATGGGCCGAGAAGAAGAAAAATTTTTGTTACCCAGCGATGCGTTGACTGCTGCAAATCATTCGTGTGCTAGTACTGCAAGTATATAGACTATTCGTCAGAGTATGCGGAAATTCTATGAACTAAACTACCTAATTTCGCGCGTGACCTTATTAAATACTCATGGAGCGGTTGCATCGCAAAGAGACAAGTACGTGTACAGTTTTCCGCCCTGTTCAGAGTGAAGTACTGTGCAGATTTCTGGGAAATTTCTTAATTGTTTCTGTTTGCGCACGGAGTGCTTGGGTAACATCGACACAGTGCCAATAAATATCAGGGGTTACATTGAGGAACACTTGCTGTCATGTTGAAGAAAGGGATATGAGGAAATTACGATGGTGTTTCTTCGCCTACGCCAGGATAATATTGTTTTCGCCATGAAGCCTTAAGGACAAAAGAGCACAGAAAATGATAGGGCAAAAGGCGTCCAGCTGCAGGAGATATCATTTTAAAATAAACCGCAGTGCGGGGGCGCCCAAACCACTCTTTATATAAAACGTGCCGTTTATTTTTTCTTTCATTCCAAAGGTTTCAAAACTTTCTGCGCATGCTTATTTCTGCATGCTTACCAACATGTTGCGCCAGCAACTATATGTTGCGTGTGGTCAAGGGTTCCTGGAAGCGTTACGCTATTTCATTGACGTACACATTTTTCATGCACTTTATTCATTGAGGCTTTGCTTGCTACACATTTCTTGTCACAGATTTCATTTACGTCGAAATTATTAAGAACGCTGGTTCACCAGCTTCGATGTCGGAAGCAGTCATCTGTTCAGAGAATCGTCCCCCTTTTTTAAAGTAATTCTGCAGTAGCACGTCGCATGTTGCACATCCCCAACTGATAAGTGTCGAAATGCAAATTGGTCTTATGGTCATCTGATGACAATGCAGATGCGATCTGTGTCTGTCACACTCAGTACAATACGACGTCTCAATGTCGTCATATTTGACAAACGTTATAGGCGACTTTATTTCATAGCGCATACATTTTTTATTTGAGTATATACAATGCCGCGTCGGTTAAAGCCACTGCAGGACATTAAATAAAGTTGTTACCAAGCAACCAATGAGCACTTTCTCCCTACGTTCAGTCTACGTTAACTCTATGTAATCCGCAGTAATATGTTCAAGGCAAGTTGAAGAACTTGAGGGGGCTTAGTGCACTGTATGGATGCTAAGGCGCATGCAAACTTGCCTCTAATTTCCTGTCATATACTTTCCCAATGTACTTTCAGGTAAGGTTTGGGTGCGATTCCCGCCCCAATCTGCGTGTGTGTTGGGTTCACCTTAAATGCTTACTCCATGCATAGAGACCACAGGATGACCATGGTTGCAACGGTCCTGCAAGCAACAATTGCACAGGTATAGTAGACATGAGAACCCTTCGTCACATGCTAAGTTTCTGCAGATGAAACAAAGGAAGACAAAGCGCAATTAATATAATGTGGGTGTGGGTGGTGCTGTCGTATATGCCTTCTTCCTTGTCTCAGTTTACCTCGACATGAGAATCTTGTTATTCAAGAATATGTAGAATGTGTCTTTGAGCAATGTATTCTCGATCTATGCTCCCTGAGTCTGACTTCATGCGACGTTAGCCTTTTTCACAGCCTTTCATCAGCAGACCTGCTACCTACATATAGAACGTGAAAACCGAGGAACGTTAAAATGTGCCATTTCCGAGCAGCGTCCAGTAGAAGTTGCCGTACAGCTGCTTATAGCGGCTGGGACAGTCTCGTCTCCGCACGCAGTACATTTTGCCGCGTTGGAACAGCTTAGCGTAGCGCCATTTGCAGACGCAGTCGCCCCCGTAGCAACGCTTGACGCACTTCTTTGGCCGGGGAGTGTCACACCTTGGCTCACACGAAGACACGCAAAGACGAAAGCGGGCTTTCGGAGGGCACTTGGGAGGACACCACCTGGCCGATACGCAGGACTTCGCGCTCCGCTTTGGATCACTGTAAGAGAGAATTGTGTTAGATTTGCACACAGATATCTATGTTGACACTCAGGCAACGGCACAAAGTACAGAAGATGCCGCCACATGACTCGAGGATGACATTCGCAGTAACGCAATGTTATAAGGATCGCAGTGACTTAGAAAATAATCCGAGGACATCTAAACAATTGCCAATCTTTGGGCTTGTTGGTATACTCAATCTGAGAACATGTTGAGCGCTAAGAGACAAGGACATGAGGACGACACTACAATGCGCATTGTGTTGTCGCATCGTCCTCCTCAGGTTCTTGCCCCTTAGCGCTCAACATGTTCTCAGACAGCTAAGCAAGCTCCCAATTTAACGCGCACCTGATGACGCTGACGTGGTGTTGGCCATAATGGATGCACATTTTACATTTGTATGCCAACTATTTCGTAAAAGAAGAAGAGTAGTGACAAGTAGGACCACGGTAGAAAGGAAGTATTACGCAGCATGTGTTGAAAGCACCTTCGCGTTGCAGATCCCATTTCTAAGGAAACGTTTATGGACGAAATTGTATAAAAATTATGATAACTTCGAAACATAAATAATTTTCATATGAGTTTTACGAAGTTGGAATGTGCATTACCACGAAAGTATGGTTTTGGCTCAACCAATAAAGGCGCCGTTGTATGTCTATCGGCAAATTTTAATCCGTCACTTTAAATCTAACAACAATAAGTGGGCGTCCATTTCAGACAAGATATTCGAAATGAAACTTACTCCGAGAAACGTGGTTCTTCTTTTTCAAAAATATACATCCCCAAAATATCTCAACCTCAACTTTGCGATCACTGGATGCCTCAAATAAATTTCGAACTTTATCAGGCACTGTGCAGCACCTAGAAAACTATAGCAGTTCCCTAGCTTAGAGCGGAGATGTGCTACCGCTTGTAAATAACAGGCAAGTAATGATCAGTCGCGGATATTGCCGTACTGCTTAGAGTATAAAGCTGAAAATAAGTTGAAGATACTAACGGAAGTGCCTGTTCGTGATTTAAAAAATAACGGCAACAAGGGCACCATTTCTAAACTTGGAGGCACAGCGGCTCGCTCTGGTGTAAGCGATCAATGTCGTAACACACAAACACCAACAAAGAAAAAGCAGACCCGACGACATCAATATTGTCAGGGGAAACACGGGTCCACTCACATTACGTATCCAGGAGGGCATGCGCAACCCTTCACGCACTCCATTGGACAGAAAGATGGGATGGGCTGGCCACACGTCAGTGGACATGCGGTTTCGCACAGGTTGTAGTCCATGCGCCGCATTCGCTTGCACGCGTTGCACTCGCTCTTGGGAACGCACTGATTCCAGGCATTTCGTACGTAGCCCGATTTGCAGATGCAGCGGCGGCGCTTCCATCTCAGCGACGGCCGGGTAAGCATGGGCCTGCAGAAGCTGTCTCGCCTCCGCCATCGCCTGACGGCTACCTCCGTGTCGCTGCATTTTACCGGGCTCCTGCCTGTGAACGGGACCAGCAGTTACATTAATTATGTTTGTGTGTATTTCAATTCGTTTCGCATGTTACGGTAAGCTGTACATAACACGTCCATTCCGTCTGCGCTCAGAAATTCCAGTGTGGTTATAAGACATTGATAAGCGCCTATGGGTCGCAAGTGATTGATCAAGTGCTAAGCTTCGCAGCCTATGCGAAATTATATTCACGTAAAGAAGGTAGGAAGAAAAGGTAAAAATTGTAGGCAAGAAGCAGAGCAAGATAAAGGGAAAGAAAGAAAGAAAGAAGAAAGAAAGAAAGAAAGAAAGAAAGAAAGAAAGAAAGAAAGAAAGAAAGAAAGAAAGAAAGAAAGAAGCCTTGTCGCAGATGGAGCCACACAATGATGCAGCTGCGCTGAGCATCCACCCTCACGATATGAAAACTGGTACCTTTTTATTTCATTGTGACATGCTGGGGCAGATCAAGTGCGAGTACAATATAGAAAAAAAAACGGACACGTATGGTAAGAGCTGCCCGTGTATGATGTTTTGAACGCTCCTTTTTGGATACAAACAAAACAACATATAAGGGCAACTCCGGCGTTTTTTCACCATGTTCTCATATCGATGTTTTTGAATGGCACTGATAGTCCTGCAGCAGCCATTGTGGTTTAATTCGCTCAGAAGCACCACCAGTAATCTTAAATAACTGAATGAAATGCGTGTTCACACTAAAACCGAAACGGCTAGACGTTTAGACAGCGCATGCGGTACCGTCACAGCCTCGCCGCCATGAAAAATGTAGAGCTGATGTCATATCAACCGCTGATATTAAGCTATGAAGCACAACAATTATTAAGCGATAAGCCCAACATTTTTCTTGCTTTTTTAGTCACCGGTGCTTCAGCGACCCTAACGCGCCTCTTCTTGTGAGGAGCAAGAGTTTGCGCCTGTTATGCTGATTTTTTTATGATAGGGTATCAATGTCAAATATCTCTCTTTTTAATTATCACAGTGTAGTAACGCCGCAGAAACTGAGATAGGATTCTATACGCGTCGCACTATTATCTCCGCTTAAGCGTAATAACACTGTGGACTGTGGACCTCGTCGTCAATACACACCGATAACTTCATCAACATCTACTTACGTATTCTCCATGGCGCAACGACGACAACCATGCAGACGACTGCGAAAGCTATCAATCTCCAGTTCATCTCACAACCTTTTGTCGTTATCACAGTATCTACAGATATTACAGAAATAGGAACGACAAAACAAAGCGCCGCAGCAGGGCCAGCATGGTCGCGCTGCTCGCTAGGCTAACATCCCTCATTGTTCGCCGAAGGGCACAGGTTGTCTCACCTGTAGGCAGGCTTAACGGCGCTGTGGAAAACGTGACGCGAAAATCTGTGGCGACTACCTAAACAATGGCTTGGCGTCGCTAGCGGCACACCGGCGCGGGAGCTTTACCGCGGCCAAAAAAATTTCATCGCAAATTTCACTGCCTCCCATATATGTATGACCTTCCCCTTTTTGTAAGAATAGCGCTTGTGGCCGCACCTGCTTTTAAAAGAGCCCGCTTAATAAATGCGCGGATGTTCACGATCGGGACCAAAAAAAAAAAAAGATCAGCTGGCGCCAGTGATTCCGATATTTCTGAGCATTTTCGCTGAGAAGGCGGGAAGTGCTTTCCAGGGGACACTGTTATAATGACCACTTGCGTACATTGCAAATGAATGCGTTGGTTTCTTTAGAAAAGCTCGCTGCATTTATTATTTCTCTGAATAATACAATAGTGTTGGTGACGTGCATCGCTGCATATAATTGTCTTTGTTTACTTATGATAGCCTTGTCGGTTTTGGGGCTTGACAACTGTTTTTGACCGTTGATGTATTTATTTGTTCATGTTCTTGCTCGTTTTTTATTTTAGTTTTTTTTCTGTCTAAAGTACCCGCAGCGCCTGTGATAATCACAATGGGGTAAGGAGAGGGCGATGGTAGAAAGCAAACTATCAATACATAAAACAGGTAGCAACACATCTGGTACTCATAAAAAAATTCACAGTGCGCTAACACACTTGTATTATGGTTGCTTGTAGCCTCCGAGCATATATTCTCGCATTTCCTGAAATGCCACGCAACCAATATTTATGACAATGTGACGTGCTTGCTAACAACAGCTGATATTTCGCCCGAAGTTATTGGTTCTACGTGAAGGTCACAGGAAAAAAAAATGTTGGCCAAGCACCCACGAAAACGAACTACGTTTTGCGTCGAAGCGATTCATCACGAGAGACGGTTCCAGACTCTGAACTTCCCAGAAAATTGTGAGCTGGAGCCAGCTTTAGTACAACAGCTGTAGTGCAGCGTTCTACTGACTGCAATATTACGGTTTAGCCGTGCTGCAGTGAGCGTCGGTGGGGAAAGGAGATCTTGTCGGTGCTAAAGGTTGTGGTAATATACATCGCCAAAAAATGATAACCTGAAAAGCTCGCTGCGGTATTCAAACGAAGCTAGCCTAAAGTACAAGTTTTAGGGGCATACACATTCTGTAGACGTATCATTCCAAGTTATGGCTTCGGCAGCGTTGTATTGAGTAAATTCAGCCATGTAAACGCAGTTGTTAGTAACGAATCCCATCGTTTCAGCTTACCGCTAACATCTTCATCATCATCACCATTCACCCTGAATGTTCGCTAAATGCCCCTGCTTGGAGTATTAGATGAAGGGGAGGAGAATACTTACGCAGAATTTGCGAAAAAAGAAAAGCTTTGCAACACTGGAAGAACGCGTGACTCGTTTCCAGAGGGGTAAAGAAGAGGACGAACTTATAAATGAGTGATTACTGCTTGAACATTTTATAACTAACATCACGCTAAGACTGTAAACATGATAAGTGAATCAGTACTGTAAAGTGACGTGGGCGATGACCCGTGTTTAAACTTAAGAATAGGCGGCACAACGGAACAAAGAAAAAATGGAATTTCATGCTACAATCAGGACTGTTGTTCTCACTCCTAGTGACGTGTTTTGCAGGCCAATGAATTGCTCTTATGACGCATTTGTGCGTGTTAAGGCAATCGTACAAAGGTCTCAGACATGAACTGACCTAAAAGTCATTGCACTGAGGTGAACAAAGCAAGGACTGTGTCACTGCCCTACATCATGGGTGCGTTCGAAGACTCATGGCGTGCGTGGAAAAATAAAATGACGCGCTTCTCTTGTATAAAAACGCCGCTTGCTTATGGAAGACGTGACGCACGTAAGGGCTGTCTAAAAGAAACGTGGGACATCTTACTACGTCTGCTGCAAAGGCATTCACAGTTCGGACGGTTATAAAAGACTGATCACGCTTCGATCGAATTCGGAAGTCAACCATGCGACTGCGAAGATCCGTTGGTCAATGCCCACATATCTATTCATATGCAAGCATATATGGAGTTGCTATGCCAAGGATACGAACTTATATATCTACCCCTTTCGCGAAACATTTTCTTTTGTAACAGTGCACTGAAGAACTGAAGAAAATGTCACATTTGATAGAGCACCTTCAATGGCGCAATTCGAGTAGAACAGCACATCCTGTTCGTCCTATATTCACTGAAAATTCCCCCGGCACACTCTGTTGTCTGCAATATTCCTGATTTTCGTTACCGTGTATATTAAGCTAACGTCGAAATTTCGACCACACGCGAAAGCGCTGCAAACGTACCTCGTCTTGAAACCTTCGCTGCAACCACAGCAGACGGTCCGCACGCATTGTCCACCCAAGCATGTGCAGTCTCTTTAAGCGAAGCTCCACATGTTTGCGTGCGCTGGTTGTTTTGTTATTTAAATGTTCCCTTGAAATTTTCACATTGACCCCGACAGTCGAAGGAGCTAAATGTGAACAAGACGTTCCCTGTTGTGAGTGCGTTGTGAGAAAAAAAATTTAGAAGCTCGCACGAGTGGCGCAAGGCTAGTAAAGCAGCGAAGCTAATGGGCACTTGGCTGGTCTAGGATTGTCTCCGGCATCGTGAGGTATGAGTTCTCGCATCCTGTCGTTATATCAGCCTCACCGTCTCGATCTCGAAGAAACACGCATCGTGGCTTTTTATTACTAGTGTCTCACGAAGCCATGCCGCGTGGAGTAAAGCACCACTTGATACCTCACTAGCAGCCACCGGTGTCTTAGCAGGAACCATTTCTCCGTCTAATGAGTTATACTGAGCTCTATCCAGGGATGGAAGCTTGTAACTGTTATTCCGTCGTGATTCCATACCACCTTGCCCGACCACGAGTTTGCGCTGCCGCCGTCCGCAAGGCAACAATTTTCCGAGATGACCAAAAAATTGACACGTACGGCTGCTATCACTATCCTGTGAAAAGCGCGCCTGTTTTGATTCTGTGTGGGGAGTGCCGTTATCACTTTCTGTTACGCGCAGAACCGGCCGTGTCTATCTCGCATGTTGCTTCAGGAACCGTGCTGACCATTCTTGAAACCTTGCATGCCTGACGCGCACATTTGAGCGTCTTCTAGGATTTCAGAGATAATGCGAGGAACGCGTTATGACGCGCGTATAAATGCCGACGCATTTTGCCGCTTGTGTTTCCTTCGGCAGACGACTGTTCACGCCGCTATTGCTGCGCATTGTGATTGGCTTCATTTTGCTGAACACAAGTTCGCCCAATAAGCCGGTCGCCTGACGTCGTCTTGAGTCCTGCGAGCTTCGTCTTGAGTGCTGCGCGTGCCATGACCACGTGACAATATGCCCGTCTGCTGCGCAGCAAATGGTGTCTTCGCAGCAAATTGTGTCTAGCTTTGCCAACGATGACACAATTTTTTGATAAGCATGCGCAAGTGGACGACATTTAATCTGGCAGAGCTGGCATGTCTGATAAAGGAAGGCTACGCCTACGTCTCCGACCAGTTTGCTTGCTACCGATTGTTTATCGTGCGGTGGCTTTCAAAGCTAGCAGGAGCTTCGAGAGTGCTATAAAAACGTGTCCAGACCAAGGTGAAGTTCGCATAGGGACGATGCGATTGAACAAGACGCCGCTACGTCACCGCTCAGCTTTTATTAAGGTCCCCCCCCCCACCCAACCCTTGCCCTTTCTATCATTTTTTTGCGCGCTGTCTGCGAAGAATTTATCTCAAGAGCATCGGCAGGAAACCATCTGCGTATTCTGTTTTTGCAGGGCACTGCAACGCAATTCCCTGAATACGTAGGTTTCGATCGTCGAAATAATAATAATAATAATAATAATAATAATAATAATAATAATAATAATAATTTAATGACGTCTTGAGTTTTCGTGGCTTTCTTGTCTTCTTGCCACGTAACAGGAAGAATATTGTAGTGCAGGCTAAACGTTTCTTACCTGTATCGAAGTTCCGCTTACGACAGACATGAAATAGCAAAACAATTTATTCCGTTATGTACAGCCTTATCCTTCACAAGCAGCTTCTCTTGCATGAGGGTTTCCAGACTTGTATAATACTTAATGTACGGAATCCGTAGATACTTGTCGTAGTGGAGAAAATAATGCTGAGTAGTTTTGATATTTTGCTCGGGAGCTCTGCATTGCTACCCACTTTGGCCGCGCTCGTGCGGCGAGCCCACGCATACTACCACTTGGGATGATCTTACTTGGGATTGTATGCTTAGGAGTGCAGAAGAATGTAGCACTCATAACTACATAATTCGATGTCTAGCGTGCCTGCGATTGCTCGCATTAGCGTGGATACCTACCCGATGAAAGATCAACGTCTGCGTTATAGGTTATAGTACCGTACGAAATTTGAAACCTCACTTGCAGTCCCTCAGGGGTAATAACATTTACAGTCGTAGTGAGAGCGTCTGATTGATGTTTTTACTCACTCTACGCTGGCTATTTACGCAAAAAAAGATACGCTACATCAAAAATGCTTGCATGCATTGTCGGCGCAGTCGGTAACTCACCTTAAGCGGCTCAGTGTACTCTGGCAAATGGGTCCTGCGGAATTCCGCAAGGAGAAGTAACGATTAAGAAAGAAAATTAGCATCGACCCGTTTGTGGCACACTCAAACAAGGAAAACAATACGGATTTCTTAGAAATCTGTATGAATTCTTTCTTCGCGCCCTTTTAGTTGTCGCTTTTTAGAGCACTTCAGTTGACAAAAATATTCATGTGGGTCCCGAATTCGAATCCGTGACCATCACTTTGCCAGGTCATTTTATGAGGACAGTTGTCGATTAGTTCACCCTCGCGCTGTGGGCTGCTGACCTCCTGGTTAGCTCAAATGGCAGTGCGACCGGCCTGGATAAGCGTTGGTCCCGTGTTCATGTACCGGACCAGGAAGCTCAAATGGCAGTGCGACCGGCCCGGATAAGCGTTGGTCCCGCCTTATGCTCCGGACCCGGAAGCTCTCATGGTAGTGTGACCGGCCCGGATAAGGTTTGGTCCAGGGCTCATGCTCCGGACCAGGAAGCTCTCATGGCAGTGCGACCGGCCTCTACAAGCGTTGGTCCAGGGCTCATGCTCCGGACCAGGAAGATTTCATGGCAGCGTGACCGGCCCGGATAAGTGTTGGTCCAGGGCTGATGCTCAGGACCAGGAAGCTCACGTGGTAGTGCGACCGGTCCGGATAAACGTTGGTCCCGGGCTCATCCTTCTGACCAGGAAGCTCTCATGGCAGTGCGACCGGCCTGGATAAGCGTTGGTCTAGGACTGATGCTCCGGACCAGGAAGCTCACATGGCAGTGCGACTGGCCCGGACAAGCGTTGATTGCGGACTCATGCTCCGGACCCGGAAGCTCTCATGGTATTGCGACCGGCCCGGATAAGCATTGGTCCATGGCTCATGCTCCTGACCAGGAAGTTCGCATGGCAGTGGGACAGGCCCGGATAAGCGTTGGCCCCGGGCTCATGCTCCGGACCAGGAAGCTCGCATGGCAGTGGGACCGGCCCGGATAAGCGATGTTCCCGGGCTCATGCTCCGGAGCAGCATGCTCACATGGCAGTGTCACCGGCCCGGATAAGCGTTGGTTCCGGGTTCATGCTACGGACTAGGAAGCTCCGATGGCAGTGCGACCGGCCCGGATATGCGTGGGTCCCGGGCTCATGCTCCGGACCATAAAGAATGTTTCGCCAACACTTCAATTTGTTTCCAGATCTGATATCTCCGTATTGTTTTCCTTGTAGGTTCTGAATCCAAAAAAGATAGATGCTAATTTTCCCAGTCATCATTTTCCTCTACGAGTCAACTATTTCAGCCACGATAGATCAAGTTTGTTACATGTTATACACTCCTTTACAAAACGAAAACGGTCACATATCTGCTTTTCCTAAACCTTAAATCACCACTGCACTTTCACGGTGCGCCCCTGCCCTGCTGTAAAGATGCATAGCATAGTGGCACGGTGGTGCAGTTCCAAACACCTCACCGCGAACCACGTAGCTAACACCACTGTGGATCGCCTAGCGCCCTATGTTCAAGAAATAAATCTTCCCATAAAAGTCCTGGTATCGTTTGGGGCACATGGATGCGAGAACGCAGCGCATCAGGCCTCGCTCGTATATCTTTGCGAAGCCGCTGTTGCAGACGCAGTCTCCGGCTCGGCAACTCGTGATGCATCTCTTTGGGCGCAGTATGTCGCACCTTGGCTCGCAGCTGGACACGCACTGTTGGTAGCTCGAGTGTTTCGGACACATTGGGGGACACTTCTTTACCGAAGCGCACCCTTTCCGGACTGTCCTGCGGTCGCTGCAAGTAGAAAGAGAGTACGTGCGTCGATTTAGTGATAAAGCACAGAAAAAAGAAAAAAAGCGCACTCAAATTTCATGCATGAAGTGGTATGGCTTTAGGACTTTTCCAGAGTATTTTCAGCAATGTCGAAACTGCCTTATATAAACAATGTTCGCGTAACACTCTTTCATTACCAAATGCGCAGGACACCACCTACCGTCGCTCAACCAATGAATGCTAAGCGACGAATGTCACGATGAGTGCGAAGGCGAGCCACATGCATGCGTGACTATTTCTGCCTGGACCAGGACGGTTGAACGGAACACTCAACTAAAGCGATCATAACCCTAACTCGGTAAGATGCACGGGGCGGGCTCAAAGAGAAAAATAACTATACTTGGCCTCACTGTGCTTCCTTTGAGGATGTATAGTATGGTAAAATTAGCTAGCACTAATTTTGTGAACAACCATCCAAAGCCACCCTAATATTTACTTACGTGTCTTGGGAGACACTAGTACTTGGAACTTAGCGCGCCTTTGGTTCACGGAGATGGAGTCTGGTTTACTCGAGTAGAGCGAACGTTAAAAAGACTTCACGTTAAACTTATGTGGCCTACTTGACACGCCCATATGTAATGCATATATCAGTCACAGAATGATTCTCTTCTTTCCTCTCTTTCTTTCTTTCTTTCTTCTTTTTATAACGTATGTGAGAACATGGGAATGTTCTTGTACGTGTACCTCATACCCCCGCCCCCCTTACGTGGTATCAGTTCTGAGAAGGCCTTATCGCAAAAAATTATTGCATAATTCGACTTCACATTTTTGAGCAATAACCACTGAACATCGACGTTACTACGTAACTCGTGGGCTTATGTTTTACGTTTTTTGCATAAGTCTTTACTGACGGCTGTTATGTTGAAGTGGGTGAGCCAAGCATGCACGAACGCAAGAGACGAGACGCAACAGTGGTCTAGTGGCTACGGCGCTCTAGTGCTGATCCAAAAATCGCGGAATTGAATCCCTCCCCGTAATGTTGAGGCCCGTGTACTGTGCGACGCCATTGCACGTTAAAGAACACCTGGTCGTTGAAATTTCCGATTGCCTCGACTACAGCATCTCTCAGAACCATGTCGTGGTCTTGGTACGTAAGACCGCATAAAATATTAATATGATTTAGAAATTTCAAATCTTTTTCATTTCAATTCATCGAAGACTGGTGCCCGCACGCGCTTGCATAACTGTTGGTAAGACAGGCTTCAAGCACTGTAAGGGTTTGCTTCTTCGCGTGTCTGTGTGAGATGGGAATTCGAATAACTGGAGTGCGCACAGTCTCAACAGTACAGCAAATTATTACAATGTCGTGGTCCTTGTAGCGACCTTCTACGCTCTATTAGCACATGATTGACGTGAAGGGCTGTATGCGCGTTGTAGAAGCCGTATCAGCTAAGGGCAACTTGATATATGACACGGATGCAGTAGCGTTTACATTTCTTCCTGTCTTTTTCTAAACAAAGGTCGGTCATTGCCTGCCTCCTAGCTCCTCAATGTTATTCTTCACCGCAACGCATATCTTACCGAGCTTGTAACTGCTTTGAAAAGTATGTTCGCTTTCTAATTAATATCAATGGTTTATATGAATATTTTTGAAAGTTCGCGTGTCGGCGAGATTTTGATTAAAACAACCCCGCGACACTCTTTCGATAAAATCAGAACACCGTGAGATCGGTCAATGATAATTCTGAGGACATGCGAGCCAAATACCGCAGTGCCCTCTCCAGCGAGTCCGCAGTTTGATTTAAACACAGTTGGAAAGCACTCGTTCTTCATTGAGCAAACGAAGGGACTAGGAGGCACCGACTACATTGCTTGGTGCAAAAGTAATACTGCCAATTTTATTATCATGGAAAGATCAACTGCTATGCTTTATTTGTTCGGTTTGAATACAATAAGCGAAGGAAATGGGCGTCTCTCTCTCAGAGAGCAACAAGAAATGTCCAGCTACGTAGAAGGTACCCTCTGCGACGTCATTTGTTGAAGGAAAAGCGAGCGCTTTCCACCTGCGTTTGAAATTGAATTGCAAATTGCCTGCGTTCAGTGCAACAATATTAGCTCACATGTTCACACAAGCATCCACGACCGATCGGCGCCCCTCTCTGTATCCATAAAGCCTTCGAAGAACCCTTGAAGTCGGTTTAACAGCTAACGAGACTAAAAAACCATGTGTGAGTCATCCTTCACCTAGGCGCGCTCGTGTGCGGACTTACAAGGGACCCTGCTGTATCTGAGTACGCGCAAATGGGCTTTTTTGTGTATTTTCTCTTTGCGCCTACGGACGTCACTAGTTTGCTGTGTGTTTTCACTTCTTTCGTTTCTTTCTCTCCAGGCTCGACTTTACGACGAATCTACTCGAACTGGGCAAACTTTCTGCCCTTCGAATCTCTCGTCATTTCGGAAGTTTGGGTTCGTAAAGCCACGCCGAGCTCATACACACTCACATAACAAATCCTGGAGGACATGCGCAACCGCGTGCGCAGTGTACGATGCAGAAGAACGGGATCGGCCTGCCGCAGGTCAGCGGGCAGTCCGACTCGCACACGCTGTAGTCCATGTGAGGGTACGTCTTGCAGCTGTCGCACTCCTCGTGCGTGATGCACTGGCCCCATGCGTTGCGTACGAACCCACGCCGGCAGACACACCACCGTCGCGTCCACAGCAACGAAGGCCTCGTGATTCGAGGGCTGCAGAAGCGTTCCCTCCGCGGTATGAACCTCGTGGGCCTCTCGTTACGGCCGCATGTGCGGGGCCTGCCTGTAAGCCAACAACACCGTCCTGAGCTTCTGCCGCAAAAAGAGCGAAGGCAATCAAAATCTCGCAAACGGAAAGCATCGGCGCGGAAAAAAAAATTACATGATCTCCCGCTAAAGGGGAGTCCGCCGCGGTGGTGTAGTGGTTACGGTACTTGGCTGCCACCCAAAAAACGCGGGTTCGATCCCGGCCGCGGCGGTCGCATTTTCGATGGAGGCGAAAATGACAGAGGCCCGTGTGTACTGTGCGTTGTCAGTGCACGTTAAAGAATCCCAGGTGGTCTAAATTTCCGGAGCCCTCCACTACGGCCTTTCTCTCCTATCTCTTTCACTCCCTTTCCCCTACCCCTACGGACGCTTAGCCGTGCTCCCTACATGGGCTGCAGAAATTAGCGTCCCTTCCTAACCGAACCACAATCACAATCATCAAGGGGACAATGAGGCGATGCGAAGCAGCACGGGAGGTGCACACCGCGTTTGCATCGTTTGACGCTAGCAGACGCTGCCTGCGTCAGCGTTGTATCTCGCGGGCGAGGACGCGTTCTCCTTTGCGAGCTGGTGGAGCGTTCATCGAAGAAAGAGCGTTTCCATAGTCAACGCGCGCCTTTCGCTCTCTCTCTCTCTGTCTCTCTCTCTCACAAGACAGCAGATCGAAGAGTGAGAGAGCTCGCGTGAGCCTCCCGGCGGCGCGAGGTGGCTACATACATACATACTACTACTACAGAGGAGGGAACGACCCACACCCTAAGGAGGTTCGCCCCTAAAACATGCGCGCGTTAGCTGTACAGCTACTGTCATCCGGACAGTGACTTGAAAAATATTCTTTGTTTCTGCGCACTGACAGTACATTAGGTTGAGTATCTAGCGTATATTATGTTTTAAGGCCCTTTGCGAAATCTGCGCACAGATGCCCTGCAGCGATGACCTTAGTTCTTTGTGTTTCATTGTTGTAGCAAACGGAGCTACTTGGCGTTTTAAATAGCTACGTCTCACATCAATCAGCGTCTTTTATGCCTGTTCATTGTTTGGATACAGCACCGAGATCTACTTGGTTGCATGTTTTTTAATTAACAACCCGCTGTATGAACAGACTGGTTTGATCTTATATATACGTTGACAACAATATGTGGCAGTACTGAATTATTAGAAGTGCAGGGCGCTGCATGTGCCATATCGGGACGAAAATTATGTAAAAAAGGATAATCTGTACACCTCTTGTCACTCTTGTACAGCCTGGTTGTACAGCCTAGGGCCATACCATCCCCTGAGCGCACCTGTTAGTTTTATAATAAACGTCTCCAAAACTTAGGAGAATGGTTTTAGCGAAAGATACTGAAAGCACCTCAAATGAAAGAAGGCTATTTAAACAAGTGTATATATTACGCCCTTAGCTGCCTCAGTATGCGCTTCGCAGCCTATATATTCCAAATTGCTTTATCGCATAATTTAATGCAACCACCTGTGATGAGCTCTGCTTCAGTTGACCAACAAAGTATTGTCGCTCTGTTCGAAAAGGAACGTGCGTAAGAAGGCTTTTCTAATATGTTGGTTTGAAAATTTCAGGGAACCCTTTCAACTGCGTGTATTATAATACGTAAACCAACGTCGAAGGTGTACGATTTCTGTTCCAGAATGTGCACTATATGAACTCAAACACATGCAACACATATGGCCAGGTATCTTTACCCGCTGGCGTGAACAAAATGAGGGAAATGGGCCACAGGGAATCGCATGTTGGAGCATATTGTGAGGATGAACATTTGTACAGAACTGAATATGTAATATAAGCACGACATTTTAGTTCACTCGTAATTATACACTGCTGAAAATTCAACCACTTTGAATAACAGAGTGATGTTTAGAACTAGCTTTTGTTTGTAGGTGCATTTGCCATAATATTTTCAGTCTGTCTTTTAACAAAATAGCCAATTTCTCGTAGCCCTTAATCTAGACACAATCTGAGCTTTGACTGGAATAGCTCAGAATGTGCTCGTTTTTTTTTCTTAAATGCATTCGTTATTGCAGTAATTTCCTTGCTTCTCCCAGATTATATTACTGTGGGAACAATTTTGCAACATACCTCAAAAGCATTACTAATATCAAGAGCGTTGCGTGCAGCCCACAATAATAAAAATTACCTCGCTATCAATATACTACATGCCAAAAGTGCTGCTGCTTTCTTTCAAAACGCTACCTCGACCTCTCTACATATGGTTGTGCGTAAAAAAAGCCCTTTTGACGACAATCCTGCCAATGTAACATACAGAGCCTCTTCCTCTCAGTTCCGAGAAAAGGTTAGACAGCTGTTTGCGAAGTTTTGACGCATTTTTTGTCAAATCTAGCGAATACTCTATGATTTCGCCTTTTAAGGAGAGAAACTTCAAGAATATTTAGATGCGTGTACTTACCACGCCTCCTAGCTGTCACAACCACAACAAGACAGATGAATAGAAGTGCCAGCGCTCTACACTTCATCTTAACAGCTACAATACTATCTATATTTCTGCTATCCTAAACCTAAATGTAACGGCGCCAAGTATGGCGCTAACAAGGCAGTAATACAGGCGAAATGATACAGTTCATTGTTTCGACAATGCCAATGCTACATCTGCCCTTCGGAGGGGACGATGCTCGAAGATGCAGCCTGAAATTCAAACGCAGGTTGCGCTGCTCTCGAACAATGGTAGCTGCGTTTTTCTTGCTTCCCAGTGGCCGGCTTTAAAGCTGCGCACTGCCATCCAGCATAAGGAATTGCTTTCGTAAACACTCACAGCGTGCAAAGGAAAGGCACTTGTTCCTACGTCATGGTGGTCGGAAACATCCGCACGTACGGTCTTTACTGTTACACAACGAAAAAAAAACTAAGAAAAAGAAAAACTACAAATATGCCACTCATTGTTATGCCTGTCCGCCTAATGTTGTGACGAACGAAATCGCTGGAACCGATTCAATGATTGACCGATACATGAGCGAGCCTACTGCCTGCCGTGCCAATGCGAACGACGTACGTCTTGGGCAATTCGTAGTGTTCCTTTCATTGCAGTTGTGCGTTTGAGAACTTGAAGCCACGGAGATGATGATATGATGAAGGAAAGCCAAATGAAATAGTGCTTGCAAAAATTATTCCCTCATTTCTACCCGCACTAACTCACCGATATACTTACCTGGTTGCACACAGCTGCCAGAACAATAGCACTATTCGGAGAAGGGGCAGTGCCGCAAACAGTAACAATACTAAAGCCAGTTCGACGTCCTTGACACCTCAGCAAACAGCAGACCTGGGACTAGGACGTCAAGTTCAGTATCACTACCGCGCTCCACTGTCGCCATTGCTATCACTCTAATGGGGGAGTGGGCTGAGAGCAAGGTGTGGGGGTATGGCTCGAGAGAGCTTTTACTTTCTGCCCAACCTCCCATTTTTGTTCCTTTGTTTCTTTGTGCTTCGTTTTCTTTGCTATTCCTGTCATGGGGCACTGTCACTGTAACTGTCTGTAGCGGTCGGTTGAAAGCGAGACTGTGTGTACTGGTTCGAGCGCATGAATATATTTAGCGCAGGCTGTGTATTAACAGCTTTCTTTCTATATATATATATATATATATATATATATATATTGTACTTAGCATAATCACAATGAAGAATCAGTGCGGCTAGTGATGTCGAGCGCAGAAATGTGTGTAGCTTGCGCAAACTGTTTATAAGCTTTCTGTCTACAGTGACCGTCTCATAATGGCCACGATGTAGCAGTGGGAGTAGGCGGTCAAAAGCAAGAGCAGGTCCTTTACCAGCTAGACGAATTTTAGGCAGACGCTGGCACGGTGCGAACTTCACCTTTAGCATCTCAGCTTTTAAAAGTATAGCGAGCAAGCGCAGCAGAAAATGGACTCATGTACGTCATCACCAGCATCAGGAGTTCTCCACCCTTTACAGGGCAAATGTTTCTACAATTATCTCGGTCCTGTGCTACCTGCGACCAATTAATCCCCGCAAACTTCCCCATTTCCTATGGCCACCTAACGTTCTGCCGCCGGATGCCATGCTTGCCTTCTCTTGAGATCCACTGTTACCCTTCATGACCAACGCTTGTCTTGCATTCGCATTATAGCCCCTGCCCACGACCATTTCTTCTTAATTTATGTATGTTCATAACACGCGTTTGTTCCCTAACCCAATCCGCTCTTTTTTTGTCCCTTACGGTGACATCTATCATTTTCCGTTCCATTGCTCGCTGCGTTGTACTCAATTTAAGCGGAACCCTCTTAATTTTTTAGGTTTGAATCAGGTAGTGACCTCTCATCAAAACAATGAGGTTGGGATAACAAGCAGGATAAGAATAGGTTGGAGTGCATTAGGTAGGCATTCTCTAATATCGAACAGGAGCTTATCACTGTCACTTCAAGTGAAAGTGTATAACAGCTGCGTCTTACCGGTACTCACCTACGAGGCAGAACTCAAGACACAATAAATGACATATCTGGCCTGTTTACAGCAACGCACTTTCGCAACGACGTTACGCTAAATGCGCGGTGTAGCAAGCGTTCCCGGGCAATCTTCTTGCGAAGGAAAGAATACGATATAAGTGTGTGTGTGTTTCATTCCTTCTTTCTAGGCGCGTTGTCAAGAAGTAACCACGTTCGTAATCACGCACATGTCGTGTTCCCATTCATTGTACCCCGTACTTTGACAGGTTTCGCGTGTTTGGGCACATAGGAACGAAATTTCTCTTGCCTTCATAATTTTCGGCGCACACATCATCCACACGAATTCTTTCCGGGATTCACTCGCAGGTCAGGAACAAACCTCGATCATACTGCCGGAATGTGCGATGCACTTATACTCTTCAGATTTCGTGAATCATACTCATCACACTATGGTTATGGGAGACGCCGAAGTGGAGAGCTCCGGGATTACGGCCACTGAAGGCTTTTCAACGTGCACAGAGATCGCACGGCACACGAGCCTCTAGCATTTAGCCTCCATCGAATGCGGCCACCACGGACGGGATTCGATCCCCTAAGCTTAGATACACAAGCCGAGCGCCATAACCACTAGACCACCATGGCGGAGACACTGATCGCTACAGGAAATACGTATTCCTAATTCAGCTGAATTCGCTCAGTGACTGCCCAACCGAACAACCTTCGCTACGCTTCTCTTTAAACACATCTACCCGTTTACTCACGTTCGTATTCAACTTTTTTGTTTATTTTTGACATTTCTGTGAGTTTTTACGCGTTCATATTCTATGTACAGAGCTAGTAGAGAAACTCAGGGGAAGATGCAGGCTTGAATCGATGAACAGATAGCTAAAAGCGATGTAAACAGGGAATGTCGCTGATGGAGCCAACGTTCCGACAAGGGGATTTGTCTTCGTCAGGACGGCAACTGTTGCCGTCCTGACGAAGACGAGTTCAAGAGAGGTCTTTTTCACGAAGAACGAATGCTCCTGTATTTGTTCATGGTGAAAAACAAAAAAAAGCAAAAGAAACGTTAGTGAAGCTTGCACTAGTGGTGCAAGGCTAGCCAAGCACAAAGCTATTGCGCACTTGGCTGGTTTGTTTCTGGTACACCCGCGTTTCGTCGTGCTCCAAGGCTTCGGTAAACGCCTCGCACAGTACTGCGAGATCCAGCGAACGTTGTGCACAGGGCAACTCGACGCACACGGTATTTGCCTTGTAAAATATTTTCTGCTTGCACGTGCAACACTTGCACTGGCCAGCCGCACTTTCGCTGGTTTTACCTGCCGCTGTTCTCCTGTTATTAACCTATGAGGAGCTCCAGAGGAAGTTAAGGGCCAGACAACGGGCGATGGAACGAAAAATGTTAGGTGCAACATCGAGACATTAAGATAGTAGTGTGGATTTGAGGACAGACAAGGTAACTGATAACCTAGTCGAAATTAAGGGGAAGAAATGGTCAAGCAGATCACATAATGAGAAGTGCAGCAAACGGATGGTCATTTCAAGCCATGGAATAGAGAGATACCAAAAGAGTGAAGGTGCGGACATGCACCACAGAAAGTAAGATGGGAAGAAAGAATTTCGTAAATTTGCAGACATAAGTAGAACCAGCTCGCGTAGGTCACGCCGAAGTGGAAATTCTTGGGCGAAGGCTCCGTCGTGCATTCGACATGCTTGAGAGATGATGATAATGGTGATGATAAAACCACCTGGCCAACGTTACTCCGGAGTCCTCCAATACAGGGCTTGCCTCAAGCACCGCTAGTCTCGGCAATCCCAACAAATATCACCAAGGGGTCCTACAAACTGACTGTAAATGCACTCGTGGTGCCTTTTTGGTGAACTGGTATGTCAGCTCTTAAGGGCTATGCTATTGCGTTCTGTGCATCTAAAGCGTGGGATTGTACGCTGAGCTACTACGCTTGTGCGTACAAGCCACTTTTCTCCTAAGAGCAGAAAATTGATAATAGACAGGACGAGAAATTCCTGTGTTTGCACAGAGGAAAAAACACATGTCCGCCTCGATAACATATTGCTTTAATACTTATACGTCGTTCACACAACTACAGGTCTACACAAACACTGACGCTTTCAGCAGCCATCACTTCTTGGCTGTCGCCGCAGTTCGTGGGGATTGGCCGGTGACTTGTCTCCCTACTGTTAGTCTGTATATTTCGTGTTGAGTGGGAACGAGTAGCACTCGGACACGGCCGATGTTGTGACATTGTCTTTCATGAATTTGAACAGTTTGCTGGTGAAGTAGACCCGCTGCAAGAATTCCGTCTCGTTCAACTGCATGAGAGAAAGATATTTCATGAATATAATGCAAGAGTTCGGTATACTCTGCCGATACGTCATCGTGGAGTTCTGTACAACCAGGAATGCGAGGTTACGCTGCCATTAACAAATAGGCAGGCAATAAAGAACTATTGCGCTTTCACTACAGTGAAGATAGGGAAGCAGCTTGCTGTTCACCCTGTACACGCTAGGGAGACGCACTGAGTCGAAGCCAACGGCAGGTTCTTTTCTTTTGCTTTCTTTCTTTCTACTTCTTTAAGCATATCCCCTACTAGCATCTCCTTGTTCCTCCATATAGTGCATGGCGTCATGCTAAGGCTCATGCATAGCGTCTACTTTTTCCCACACATATAACCTCGCTCTGAAATGCGAGTCTGATGTAGCGATAGTGGCTGAATCACTCTGGTCCACCACGGTATAGCAGTGGCTATAATGTTCGGCTGCCACCCAAAAGCGCGGGATCGATCCCGGCCGCGGCGGTCGTATTTTCGATGGAGGCGAAAATGCCAGAGGCCCGTGTACTGTGCGTTGTGAGTGTACGTTACAGAACCCCAGATGGTCAATGTTTCCCCACCCCGACGGACGCTTAACGGTGCTGCTGTCATGGGCTGCAGAAATTCGCGTCCTTTCCTTAACCGTACCACAATCGTCATCATCATTCGCCTTTCCGGACATCAAATTGTGTCGGCACCCATTTTCGCCCATCCTCTCCCGCCACCTGGTGTACGCTGACACTCGCGCGCAATGCGGCTCGGCCCTTCGCTATGGTGTAAGCAAGGGTGTTCTCAACGAGCACTATTTACTGCAGAACACCCTAGTGTGTTTTAGCGTTTTATTACGCACAGTTCCATAGGATTTATTCACCTTATTTTGCAAGGACGTTCGGTAGATGGCTACGAATATCTAATGCAAAGAGCGTATGAAGGATATTCTAAGTGACCTTTATCCTAACGCAATGTTCGTTCTTCTGATAGTTTTTGCAACGAACAGAAAAATGTAGTCTTTCCGTTTTCCCGAACGTCCCCAACAATCATCAATATAGTAAAACAGCTCCGCGGGATTCCGGAAGGTGGACTAACTTTTGGGAAAAGAAAATGTCGCAACCACCTGATTGTAGTAGAAAGCTGGAAGTATGGATTTCTTAGATATTGCTACGAGCATGCAGCAATATGAAAGTCTCTCATTTGAGGAAAGAATCCAGGCAGCTACGCACAAGGGGTGCGAAGATTGAAGATGCATTGTAGCTGGTGGCATTTCCCTCCTCCTCACATTCACTTTCCTTTCCTAGTTCTTGCTAGACCATGCCGTGCAAGACTTTGTTATGATATACACTGTCCCACCCTCCTTTCCCTGCTACTCACGTTACCTTCCCTTTTGCAGTCCTTTTTACACTGTAGTGTACAAGACTACGCTATGTTCCACCTTGCGTCAGGTGGGCAGAGCTAAGCCTAAGTGCAACGCAGCGACACCACAGCGCATGCGCAGCTGATGGTAGTTATGCAGACTCGTGTCTAGGTCTCGCAGAGTATGTGCGGCGCAGCTATGGTATCAGCGGTAGGTAGTTTCACGTCTGAAGTTTATTACTGCATGATAAGAGTACAACTGACATAAGTGGCAAGTTTTGCAGGAGAATGGCCCCAAGGTAACCTCTGTGAGAATGACCTCCTGACACTTAAACAGCTGCCCTGACAAGTTCGATTATTAGGCAGTATCGTAATCGTCGGTCAATGTTTTCTTTTTATCACTTTTCAGGGTTTGCGAGAATTCGCCATATACTGTCTTTGTGAGACTAGAGTTGCAGACAGATTTCCGGAAACCCGCTGATACCTTTTTTCCTGCAGAAGGACAAATCTTGCCTCTAGTGCGATTCTTCCCGTTGAAAAAGCCACCGCAGGTTTCATTGTTGTATGTACTGTCCCCACACGAACTGAAGACGAAAACTCCTCATGAGACAGATTTTACTGCTTCAGTGCCTTTGCCAGTGTTGACATCTTCTTTTCCTCTGATTTTCTTTTCGTTGCGATTGACTGTTACACTAATTCTTTAAAGAACACCGGCGGTTTTTTCATCATATTCTGATGCTGATATTTTCCTATTGTGCTGATAGTCCCGCAGCATCCAAGGTCGTTCCATTTGCTCAGAACCTCGGCAATAGACTTCAATAAACGAATGAACGAGGTCTTCAAATCAAAAACGAGTCTGGTATCTGCTTCGGGAAGTGTGAGCGATGACATCACAGCCTCACCGCAACCATAAATATCGAGCTGGTGGCCGAAAAATGAAAGTCGCGAACTCTTCCGACGATGTGCTGGGTTATGCTATTCTTTTGGAACATGACAGCGAAGATTTCAGTGCTGCAATATTACCGCTTTGCTCATAACTGCCCACCTGCTCGCGTAGGCAGTTCTAAGGTAAAGACGTGGAAAACACAGGGTGTCTGCATGGCACTTAGATAAAAATATTCAAAATTCTATTTCAGAAAAAACGAAATGACCGGCAACCGCGCAGCTTGGCACATATGAAGGAGATTATATACCAAAAATTTCCCTAAGAACAATGGACACCGAAAAATCCCCTGTTTCGCCCATTAAGGATAGTACCCCATTATCGTAACCTAAGAGCTGTTACAGCGACTAAGTCGTTATACTACTAGCTCAAAGGTCGCGGGATCGAACCCTTGCCACGGCAGCCACATACTGAGGGAGGTGATAAGCTAGAAGCCCGTGTACTGTACGATATCGGAGCGAGTTAAGTAACCCTAGATGGTTGAAATTCCCAGAGCTCACCACAATGCACTCTATTACAATACTATAGTTGCTCTGTAGTGTTAACCTTTTAGTTCTTAGGGTCTCTGAGTTATTTAGCTCTGTGCGTTTTATCTATAAATACCGTCATGCTTACTTTTTTGCTTTGGTATCACGTTCAAAACATGCATATCTCTTGCGTTATCGCTTGGCGCAGGTGGTGCCCTCCCACGCGCGAAGCTTTTTGGATGATCTCGACTGTACGGCTGACTTCGCACGCGCGACGTTCACAATTAACTGCATTCCATATCCTTCACGAGCACCAGTGAAAGGAGTAGAATTTACTATGGCACATCATAACAAACCGACGCATTTCGGCGCTCATCACCTTTTCACACACCGACCCCTGTGCCACTCTCTCACGCGACAAAGCTCCATTGTCGTTTTTCTACAGGCACGATTAGCTCGTGTTCACCGAAGAAACGAGCCTTCCATCATTTACGGTGTCGTTACTTTGGTGACAAACAATGCAAACCAACTACAGGCACGCGTTCATCACCACTAACATAACTTCATATATCGCTCACCCCGATGCGTCGTTCTTTTGAAATGCGCCACTGGGAACAAATGCACTCGCCTTTTGGAGTACAGCGATGATTACCGGTGATGTTAGTGCTGTCTCTACTTACCAAGTTTTTACAAGCGGTACTGGTATATACAGGAACCCTTTGGCCATTTTTGTCTTTATAATCCATGTCGTGAGCATCGGCGCCGACATCGTAGATTGCCAAACTCAAATTCAGCGACTTGTGCCGTGGTAAGAATTCACAGATCTACAATAGGGAAGAAAGCCAGACATCTGAGTCAGACGTGGGCAAACTATAATCTGATAGCCATAAGGCAAATATTCTCTTGTGTGTTTTCTGCACGCCAAACGCCACGGTAGGTCAGTGCCTACGTTACAGATCTCTGAAAACAGTGCTGATTGATTCAACCACAGCCTTCGTAGCTTTATTATAGTAACAACGCAATGCGTGAAATCTTGAGCGCCCCCTGTGTCATTGGGAGCTTTTCCAACACTTGCTGTATACCGTGTTAGTGTTCCAGTGTGTCTACCGAATAATGCCACTTGACGGCAGCGTTTGTGAATGCTTCCGTGACACATGCGTCACGCGGGCACACTTGGAAGGCACTCCTGTCGACGGCCTTCAAATAGACACAACTCTATCGACTCAGTGTAGTTGTGGCGTTGCTACGCGACATTTACCGCAAAAATGTGTAGCGCTGCGGATGTTTACTTTTGTTGTCATGCCACTAACATCAATTACACTAAATCCGTTTTAGAACGCAGATAATTATTTCACTTTTGTTTGAACATTTTTACAAGTCTTTAATACATTGTTACTTGTATATATCAGTTTATTAAGTCACTAAACAGCGAAACTGTGGGCGCGTTTCGGCCACTCGATATGATAGCTGCGTACACTCTTAGCACGGTAACCTTTAGTTCACTTTACAGGTGCGCAGATATGATACTGTTGTGCACTGGCCTAGCGGCGTGGTTTTAGGATACCGCGCCATTGCCTGGTGAGACATTGTTCAAGGGTGCACTGCGCGTTACAGTGGCTACGTTTCGCTGCGTCGCGGACGTCATGAGAGTGCTGCTCGATCGTCAGAACACGAACATGCGCGAAGCCGTCGTGCTCGACTTCTTTTCACCGAGCGAATTCTTTAGCGGGAGACGATAAAAACACTGCAAAGCAGAACAAACGCGTGCAAATGTTTAAATGGCCCCGTCACATAGTCTAGTGGTTATGGCGCCCGGCTGCTGATCCGAAGGTCGCGAGATCGAATCCCGGCCACGGCGGCTGCATTTCGATGGAGGCGAAATGTTGAGGCCCGTGTGTTGTGCGATGTCCGTGTACGTTAAAGAAGAGGTGGTCGAAATTTCCGGAGACCTCCACTACGGCGTCTCTCATAATCAGAGCTGGTTTTGGGACGTTAAACCCCACAAATCAAATCAATCAAATGTGTAAATGAATAGCAAGCGAACCAAAGAAGTACACAGGGGAAAAAAATGACAGCCAACAGTATAGGCGAGAGCAGAGCCAAGAGCACAGCCACACGCACTAAAGTACGGACGGCGCTGCCGTAATTACATGTGCTCTCCGCCCATTTCAAGCAGTAAATGTACATTGCTGAATAACGTATCACGCACATTTACTGTTTATTTATCATTCTAGTTAACGTTCTTTTTTTCTACATCGAGTATGAAGCAGTGCCAGCGAAAGGGCCCGTTCGCGCTATTTACACTTCTGCTGCCCAACGACCTTCCATGTTTCCATAGAGTTGTGTGCGTTAGTCTGTTGACTCAGCCTTCGAAGCTGCCCGTGTAGCAGCTCCAATTTCACATTTCATCCAACAGTCTGTCGTTCTTCGAAACGCCCTTAGGACACAAGCTCTTACTTTTTAATATGCCCGGTCCAAAGCAATTTGCGGCAATCGCCATAACTCCCTCGCCACTACCGGCTACGTCGCGAAGCAACATCAAACACAAGAAGGTGTGCTAGATACGCAACATGTGCAGCGCATCTTTAGCGACAGCGAACTGTGGGGTCCCATTCAGCTTGGTTGGTCTTGCGGTAAAACTGCTCATATCTGCTCTGCACCCTTCTGCCTGGAGTCCACGATCATCTGCACTACGATAACTGAAGTTGAGTGTGAACATGTGGCATGTCTATAGGTGTTACGGCTACGTCGATTGCCATACCCTTCGGACGTCCGAACCGCGTCACATTGTCAAGGACATTATCACAAGCCATCACCGCGTTACTCCATACCCAAGCCATGTCGGTTTTCTTGTCATCTGCTGGTAGTGCCTCTGGTCGGGCAGTTCCTTGCATTATCTGGCATTATCTTTGCGCTAACACACCTCTTGGTTAACCATGCGTTCGGTCGCTCGAGCAGACATGCATAACGAAAACTCTTATTATAGAGGAATCCTTCTCCTACTCCTTTATAAAGAACTTGGCGTCGTCTTACTACAGCACTGTCACGTAACCACACAATGCAGTGCGCTTATCTTGTAGCTGTCAAACTTCACAAGACAAGCACAGTGACGGCACAGACATTTTCTCAAGTGTTCATATGATTACTATCACTGTAAATGAAAGGACGGTTTGTATTTATGCCTCAAGCGTTGGTGACAGCATGGGGTTCCCTTACCTTTTTTCGTATTGAAACTCTATTCTCATATACTAGAGCCAGGTTCAGTTTCTCGTCGTAGGTCAATAAGGAGCCAACAGATTCATCATATCTTAGGTTCCTCTCAAGTTCAGCCAGGTTGTCCTTCAGCAGGTAACAAGCCTTTAGGTGAGCGAGAAAATGCGAAAATTAGAAGATATACCGGGGACAAATCCTAAGAAAACAACCCCGCGTATTTTTCCAGGGCATATGTTGAAGCTTAGCTTATAGCCATAAGGGGAGTAGGTTGAAAACAAGGCGCAGCCAGTTGCACAGATATGAAGACTATGTGGTTGAAACATACGAGAGGAACCCACGGTCCGAAGGCTAACGCTATAACAACTGCCAAACTGTATACCGGCGCTCCTGAAGCATGTGTAAAGGGGACAATACGATTGCTTTGTACAGATGAGGGCAACACAATTTTGTGATAGTGGGAGAAACAAGAAATTAGAGCGAGGGAGAGAGAGAGACAGACACAAAGAGGAGTAAATGAACAAACACAAGTCCCACAGAAGGGACCTGCGCTGGCCCTTGACCAATCTCATTTCCCCGCAGCCCACCGCTACCTAATAGCACAAGTGATAATGATAGTGCGACATAATAATGATATTATATCAGGATAAAAATATCATGGGCAGACCCACGCTTGACGTCGATCTCGTAACACATCCCCGACCACATCCCACTGGTACGTGAAGTGGTAGCGGTAGTGCTACGCGATGGCTATAGCAAACTTCAAACCGATGGCCCAGTTTTCCTGCTCACTCTGGTTTGAACTAATGAGCTCGAGTGCGTGCATTGCAAATTTGAGATGTTCCACATCCCGGAGCAACTAGAGCGATGCTCAAGCAGCACTGGCGGCTCTTGCGATATAGCTCGCAGCAGCAGCGCAAATGTTTAGCACTAGCGAAGAAAGGCGCGCTTACACTAACCAAGACACGTGTGTTTACGCTAACGAACATTTGAACTAATGAGCTTGAGTGTGTGCATTGCAAATTTGAGATGTTCCACATCCCGGAGCAACTAGAGCGATGCTCAAGCAGCACTGGCGTCTCTTGCGGTAAGCTCGCAGCAGCAGCGTGAAATTATTCTATACTACATAGGCACGTGTGCCTAGCGTACCTTTCACAAACCATTATTTTCGAAATTACTCTGCGCACATCATGTCTATACATTGGATGTTAAAAAATGTGACGATACGTGTCCATCAACATCTGCGAAAACGTATGTTTTACTGTGCCACAGGGTAAAGAAATATTTGGAAAAAGAACACATGCACATGAGGGGCCAAAATTCAGTAAACTACGATCGCTCCCTTTTTTTTATTGTAACAGGAGTTGCTTAATCCAGCATTTGGTTAGTGTTCCCTGACGTTCCGATAATGCTGTGCGTCTACGTAATTAGGAAATATCAGATTCAGGTCAGTCACCAGATTTGGTAGGCCAAGATAATTGAACACGCTCCCGAATTTTCGATTGTAAAGCGTTATGGCTTTAGAGCCTTAATTTTGCAAAACACGACAACATATACTTAGTAGAAAAGAATAGATCATGGGGCCTCACTGTCATAACTTTCGTCATTGTGCAGCGACAGGGTCCAAACTGAACCACAGTGGTGGGGACAACAATACTTTTCTCCAGGAGTGGGAGGGGGAGGTTGATCAGATAATCATGTTCGTGTGTTGCTCCGTAAAAGATTATATATATATATATATATATATATATATATATATATATATATATATATATATTATATATATATATATATATATATATATATATTATAAGGGATGATGATATGTACAGATGAAGAAGAGTAGTTCATAGATCGCGCTCACAATATATATATATATCGATGAATTGGCCTGCAGCTTTACGGGCATTGCCAAAAGTACAGCCATAAAACTGACCTACTTTACGAGAAACCAAAGGAATTAAATTTCGCAAAGACGGCAGTTTATGATGAACTGTGGTAGTCAAAGATATCCTTTTCGTATCCAACTAACTTGACCGAATCACTGCTTACACTTATATAACTGGCGAGCATCACACAAACCGTCCCCAACTAGATAACGGCAGTGATTCTTCTTTTGCGCAGAGGAATATCAGCAGAGTTACATCGAGTGCAGCAACACTCCTCCAGACGCCATATAACGCTTACACGGCATTGCAAGGCGAGCTCCATGTAGTGCTTATAATTTACCACTTAGAGCTCATTGTTGATGTTGCGGAGATCTCGGCATGATTAAACTGATGTTATCACCTCTTGGCGCCGTGGTAAATGCTCCGAAGTGTCGAATTGCATCGAGCACAACATGTTATTCAACATTTTATGTCGTTGGTCACTTGCTTAGTTATCATTGGTCAGTGCTTGAAGATCCCGTTGTTAACTTAGCTACATAGCATTTCTGATGATGGCAATGCAGGAGCTACATGTGAACAGGACAAAGCGTGTTGCGAGAGGTATTGCACGTATAAGCGTCCATTAAAATGCCGGATATTAAACCTGTTTGCACATTGAAGAAAAAATATGTTTCCGGGAAACGTTTACTGGGCCTCTCACAACATTCCTAGGCGATTGAACGCTAGGAAAGACGTACTACCTGCCCAAGAGCACGTATCGGGAAACTCAAGTCTGCAGCGAAGCCCCTCCCATGTCCCTATAACCGTCTGCCATCGTACGTCCGCGAAACCCCAAATAGTTCCTTCTTCGAACTTTCCTTGTTACCAAAATAAAGCGAAAGTGGACACACTAATGGCTTTCTGCATGCATTTTTATGTCTTCATTCGTTTGTTAGAGTGGAACATGGAAAGGATAATTCTTTACTGAGCTGAAATCAAGCGCTTGCAGTGCAAAAACTCGGCGTGCAACATGCTCCGCCACTGGAGTTTTTCAACTCAGTTCAGTGAAGTTGCACGCGTTAAACGGGCTCGGAATCGAAATGAACTGTACCACGGCCTTTTTCAGATGGAAACACTGACACTGAACGCATTTTTCTCCATGCTTCGCGAGCATATCATGACTTATACCGATGAAAGGACTCAAGAACAGCAGATGCTCCGCAGGTGCCAAAGGCACGAACACTGCGCCTTTGAAAAGGTTGCATGACGACGACTTTGTTTGCTCCTGTGATTGGCTGACAGAGAAACACGTACGCACGCGGTCCATCGGCCCTTGTTGCCAACTGCTGTTCTTTTTTTTTCATTTGTACGCTACCATACTGAAACCACGATAACAACTCAAATAAAGGAGAGACGTTGGAAGCAAAAGTACAAAAAATTAATTTTCTGCGGCAGAACACATTTTGTGGTCGCTGAGAGCACAGTGGCAAGAAATGTATTTAGTACAATCACGTACCCGTATTGGTTGGAACCTGTACGGCCGGTCCAATTTGCCACATTGGTCGAAGAAATTAAACTTGTTCAAGGGCGCAGCGCCCCTTGGCCGGTAGAAGCGACCCTGCATGCTCAAGGTTATTACAGGTACGATGTCTACGTTCTCGTCGGCCAAGTGTCGTAGAAGTTCGGCGGCGTCGTCCTGCAAGGTACAATTGACGCCATTTCAAAACGATATCCCTGCCTTAAT
Source organism: Hyalomma asiaticum (assembly GCA_013339685.2). Taxonomy (NCBI): domain Eukaryota; kingdom Metazoa; phylum Arthropoda; class Arachnida; order Ixodida; family Ixodidae; genus Hyalomma; species Hyalomma asiaticum. The sequence goes on along the minus strand of CM023488.1, from coordinate 29,797,703 downwards.
GTTAACTGCCAGCGCGGAATACTTAAAATACGATTTTTTTGGAGTGTTTGCACTATCACATGTGGTTCCCTATGCGTTTTAAGTGGGTCGAAAATGCAAGTTTCATTTTAAGCAAGTTGCCGTGTGCTCGAGACAGCTGGCATATGCATATGCTGTAGTAGGATGGGATTTACCCTCCGCTGTGTGCAGATGCTGGGAAGACTGCTTCTGTACTGGAAGTGGATTGTCACAATGGTGGACGTTGGTAGTCGGCATGCATGTGTGCCACAAGATGTCAGTGATGGTGCGCCCATTTCCAATGGTCCCACACTAGTGAAACGCCCAGCGTAACGAGCAACTTCGTATCCATGTTTAATAAACATTCAACAGCTTGTGTGAACACATTTGCCTTTTGTAATATACCGATTCCTACGACAGAATTATCAGTCTCATTTTCATTTAAAACATCAGAAATACCCCAGGGAAATGTTTATGTATGTGGGATGGGCCGTTAATATAATGACAATGTCGGTCTGCTAGAACTGAAGGCATGTGGATTCCAAGGCAGCACACAGTCTTCGGGAAGGCTATATAGGTATTCACGAGCTTTTATATATAGCACCCGTCAAACCTTGCCTTGAGGATGCCAATGGGGACAAATGCCAGGATTTAGATGGCAGAACCACAATTGCTATATGCTTATATCGGTTACTGTATGTGAAACCTATTAAATTCGCATCATTTTGCTTTTGTATTCTTGTTCTTATTTATTTATTGATGAAGACGTTTATACTACATTAAACATTTCATGTGAATACTGCTGTAAACCTGGATGTTAAGTTGATTGCTTGAAGTGATTTCCGCTTAAACTTTGCTTTAGTATTACTCACATGTGTTATTATGATCCGGTTGGCAATATGTGCCGTGTACGTCGTATACTACGATGTAAAGGTCTTAAGGGACTAAGTCAAGCTGCCTAGAGCAGCTTTTAGCTCCGAAGACCATTCCTGATAAAATATTTTGATTGATTGATTGATTTCCGGCCGAGTACATCCGTCCACTTCGCCACCATAACACAAACGCAGCCAGACAATACATTCATTTTCTGTGCAACTTGTCCTCAGGCTTTGGAAACCACTCTTACACTACGGTCTCGTTGGTCTAAGGGTTACAGTGCTTGACTGCCGACGCAAAAGAAGGCGGGTTCTATCCCTGCCACGGCAGTGGTATTCACGTTGGAGGCGAACATGGTGGGGCATGAACACTGCGTGCTGTGTGTTTCAAGTGGTCAAAATTACCGGAGCTCTTCGCTACAGCGAACCTCCCAACCATATCGGGCTTTCTATCCCGTATATTTCCTTTATTAATATATTTACACACTACAACTGTAAGTGTAAATGCTCACCAGCGTGCCGCCGTAGCTGGGACGTTTCCCGGGCGGAAACGTCAGTGCAGTGATCGGTCTCATCCTGCAGTCTGGCAGCGTATCGTCTTGGTAAGACAGGTGGGCAATGCTTACGAATATGTGCGGCATATACACTTGCCTGCAGAACAGAAAGCGACCATAATGCAGATTCCGCACAATTAGTAATCAAGTGTCACAGGTGCAGCATGAAATTCTGTATAATGTTGTGGGGCCTCTCTGCATATAAGCACACATTACTGCTGTTATAACAACCTTTTCAAAATTCCAAAAGCAAAAATATGAGGGGAACCTTATTCGGAAATTCTAGCTAAACCTATACAGCAACAGAGCCGATTGCACTGATACGTTAACTATAAGCAGCAGACGCCTGTAAAGTTTTGATGTTTTATTTGCACAGGTTTATCCAGAGCGAAACCAGCGTTTCAAATGAGTTTTTCGTCAATCTTTATACTCCTCAAGCAAGGTTGATTTGCGCACACAGCATGACCACCGGGCATTAATATAAGAGTATCGAACTATGTTTCTGCGTACCAAAAGATAATATGAACTATGATATTATGAAATATGATAATTGAATATGAACGTTCGATACAGGTATTTTAGGTTAGAAGGAAGGTATGCTCAAAAGTAGTTTTTTTTCGTTAGGACAATTTTACTTTAAATATCGAACGTGACGGGGTAACAGCGTAAGGTCTTTGCTAGTGTGGCCTTATGTCAAACTATAAAGTTTATAAATGTTGTAAATATTTTCCTCTTACTTCATGGTGTCGGATATGTAGCTGAAGTGGACGCGGCTATCTGCGGACATTCCAATTCCAAAACACAGCGGGCCCCTTGGAATTATAAAACCAGACTTTTTATCGGCATCTATGATTGGTTGCAGGAAGTCTTCCCATGACTGCAAGTGAAACAGAGAAATGTTTGTTTAAAAATGTGGGATAAGCGCCTAATTTCTCAGAAGAAAAAAACGCGTGGAAGTGATTTCATGCAACTAAGAAATTATAAAGTTCACTCTGCAGCTACATTTAAAGCTGCTCTTCAGACACACGATCATAATGAAGGACTTCATGAAGATATCATTAGCTTGAGAACTTAGTGAGCCAGCATTTCTGCGCAATTAAATGAAGCGCTGCTCATTGAGGCGTAATGCAATAGACTTTTTAACACAATGAGCTGTCTTATCAAGTTGCATATTGAGAGTAGCTTCTGAAGTACATCTGATATTTATCAAACACCGACTATCTGGCTTTTAGAAAACATGACGCTTGCTGCTTACTCTGCGCCGAAACATATCTTCTCTTCCCCGTGTGCCCTTACAATTCAGCATTGCACGTTTCATTGTAATCAACAGTAGCGTACCATGTGCCAAGCAGACGCACACTTAGTCTATGCACATTAACGAAAGAAGCTCCACATTAACAGAAGAGGGGAGCGATAGATCAGTCCGCCATCTGTTTCGCTAAGTCAAACTCGAAATCGCCTTTCTGGGGAAAAACTGGTTGCCACTGTTTCGTTTTCTTTCGACTGTTTCTTTTAAAGTGAATTCGAGCACAGCAACTCCAGTGGCTACATTCATGCCATGCTCTTTTGTCACTCCCAGTAAAAAAGTACGGGCTTGTTAGAGATATACATCTCTTGTTGCTGAAATTTCCCTGCGCTCGTCTAGGCTAAGCTTCGCTATTTGCAATGCCCCTAGACTGTCGCGCGCCAAGCGGATGACAGGGGAACCCCCAGAAGGGGGCTCAGCAGAACTCGGCCGCCGCTCCCTTTTTCAGCAGCTCTAGTATGACTGTTAACGCGTCGGCAAGAAAAAAAAACACTACAACACTACATGTTTACTGCATCAGTGAAGAAACTGGGACCCGGTCATAATATATATCTGAAAGTGTACCTTGCTAAACTCAACCTTTTCGTGAAAACACGCGCTGAAGCGCCCTGACCAAGCCACGCACGGGAAATGAACGCCCACAGCGTAAGCATCTCAGCTCCGCAAGGTTTGGTGTCTGATATTTCTTATTGTTGGAATTCGCGTTGTTTCGTTTGTGCGCATCATCTGGGGGGGGGGGGGGGGGGGGGGGGGAGTGGAAAGAGATAGAGAGGAAAGGCCGTAGTGGAGGGCTCCGGAAATTTAGACCACCTGGGGTTCTTTAACGGACACTGACAACGCACAGTACACGGGCCTCTGGCATTTTCGTCTCCATCGAAAATGCGAGCGCCGCGTCCGGGATCAAACCCGCGTTTTTTGGGTGGCAGCCGAGTGCCATAACCACTACACCACCGCGGCGGACAAGCGTTCATCGAAGAACTCAAGACAGGAGATGACGCTGTCTCGGTGTATTGCCTCCGGGTTCGTCCGCCGCGGTGGTGTAGTCGCTACGGTACTCGGCTGCCACCCAAAAAACGCGGGTTCGATCCCGGCCTCGGCGGTCGCATTTTCGATGGAGGCGAAAATGCCAGAGGCCCGTGTACTGTGCGTTGTCAGTGCCCGTTAAAGAACCCCAGATGGTCTAAATTTCCGGAGCCCTCCACTACGGCCTTTCTCTTCTCTCTATCTCTTTCACTCCCTTTCCCCCACCCCCACGGACGCTTAGCCGTGCTCCCTACATGGGCTGCAGAAATTAGCGTCCTTTCCGAACCTCAATCAATCAGTCAATCAATCAGGGTTTGATCCACACAGGCACATACACAGCCTCACTGCGCTCTGCCTCTGTCGGAGAGATCGCGCGCCGGGTGGCACGCGCCAAAACAGTCGCACGTATGGTATAAGCCACTGTAGGGCAGCAATATTTGATAGCATCGCTGCAACTCTGTCGGCGGGGCTAATTTACACGTGGGGCACGCAAACAACGATGATTGCACGGTGATTTTTAAAGACTGTGTTTCATACGTCAACGTAGTTGTCCATTGCGCTGGACGGGCTTGCAATACTGGGCGACGAAAACTTTAGCATCAAAACTATAATCATTTGTATGGTTTTCTGACCTGACTCTATGTATGAAGCGCTAAAAGTATATGGCTAGAAACCAAAAATGTATATTTTGCGCTGCCGTAAAATCGTGTCAGTGCTCCTTTAATTCTAGTTTACGCCGTTTTGATGAGCACGCGTAGAACATCGCGAAACGTTTCTATTGCATTATGGCGGCGCTGGAAAACAACGTTTCTTACGGTATCAAATAA